>OZ018322.1:88428835-88691335 GCA_963969495.1 Ceratothoa steindachneri
TATATATATATAATATATATATATATATATATAATATATATATATATATATATATATATATATATATATATATATATAAATATATATATATATATAAATATATATATATATATATAAATATATATATATATAAATATATATAATATATATAAATATATATATATATATATAAATATATATATATATAATATATATATATATATATATATATATATATAATATATATATATATATATATATATATATATATATATATATATATATATATTATATATATATATATATATAAATATATATATATATATATATATATATATATATATATATATATATATATATATATATATCTATCTCCATCTATCTATCTCTAACTATCTATCTATCTATCTCTATCTATCTATCTATCTATCTCTATCTATCTATCTATCTCTATCTATCTCTATCTCTCTATCTATCTCTATCTCTCTCTATCTATCTATCTATCTACCTCTATCTATCTATCTATATATATATATATTATATATATATATATATATATATATATATATATATATATATATATATATATATATATATATATATATATATATATAGGGGATTGGGGTAAAAAATAGGGGATCTTTCACGACCTGACTCTGTGTTATGTTTGTAAAGACTTTTCTAATATTTTCTATCCAGTGTCAGTTGAAAAAGGGTGTGAGATACACCGAAATTGTTCTGAATTAAATTGTCTTTGGAGAATGTGGTTTAATTCCTCATATATATATATATATATATATATATATATATATATATATATATATATATATATATATATATATATATATATATATATAATGCCTATATCTCTATTACTTACCTCATTCGTACTCGTTCCCAAAAGATTAAAAGACTTTGCTTCAGGCACTTGAAAATGAGTCAGAGGAACTGAGGCATACACAGATAGAGGTTCATTCAAAATATTTGCCCACTGTGAAATTCAAAAGGGGATTAAATTATTTGGAGAGCGGGGGAAGGAGGATTTAAATAAATTAGGATAAATAAGTTTTGCATCCACCAATACCATGAAGCCCAGTGATTTAACCATTACCTACTTTTTGATAAGTGATTCTTCTACAAAAGCTAGGAATTTTTTCATTAAAAAAAGGGAGACATTTTGGTAATCACCCGTAAAAAGCAAAATGGGAAGAAAAAAAATCCTACAAATTTGAAAAAAAAAGGACATCAGCAAAAAGTTTTTAAGGAGAGATCTATCTGAAAAGGTAGGGAAGATGGAGAAAATGACTACGTTAGATATATAACCACATCTTGTCAACAATGGGGTTGGGAGGGTACAAAAGCCTCCAAATGGCACCTAGCAGCTCCTTGCAGGTGCATAAAATAATAGAAAAAGAAAAGTAGATAAAGAAGTGTACAGACATGTTAAAACACACTAGCCTATCTGGAGCCAAGCATAAGTGACATTCCTAGTTTGTATGATAGTTTACTATATTTTTAAATAAGCACAAGACTGGATAATTTCATAACTTATGGTAGCATATCAAACTTTAAAAGAAAAGTAAAACCATTATTATCTATAACTCAATAAAGTGCAAATTTAAGCCAATTTTATCTAGTGGCCAAATTTTGTTAAATCTTATCTGGCGACTACTCGCCTTCTAGGGCATAAGTCGCCGTACTCAAGCTAGCCTAAATCTAGGCTATATTAAAAGGCAAATTAAAAAAACAATAAAAACAAAAACAAAACAAAAATACAAACAAAAAGCAAAATAAAAACAAACAAATTGAAAAAATATATAGAGCGAGCTCATTCGAAGGGGAAAGGCCCGCCCTCCCCCGCCGAAGAAGACCGCGATCCATAGTTGAATATTAAATAAAGGGAAGAAGGCCGGCCTCCTCCAAAAAGTCTAAAAGTGCACAGGTCGGTGTGCACGAACTCGTCCCGAGTACACGGGACAGACGGTAGCGACCCCGCCTATTCCGGTACCGGGACAGGAAATGTGTGCGCAGATCAGCCAGACTGGGACATTCGACGAGAATGGGCCGAACAGTCTGGGGGACGACGCAGTCGTTGCAATAGGGCGCAGGCGAGCGCTCCATCAAATGGCGATGCGTCACACGAGTGTGCCCGATTCGGAGACGACAGAGAGCGACCTGAAGCCGTCGCGGCATTGGCGGGTAGGTCCATGGCAACAGTCGCGGTGCAATTGCACGCAAATTTAAGTTCCCTTCGACCGTCTCCCATTTTCTTTGCCAAGCAGCCCGAAGAGCTGCCCGTATTCTTGCCATGTAGTCGATGTGAGGAAGAGCGAAACACTGGGCCGGTCTTAGCGGACTCTTTGGCGCCCTCATCGGCGAGCTCATTCACCGCAATTCCATGACCAGGAACTCAGCAGAAGATAATCTTGACATCCGCCCGGCTTGCCAGAACCGTGGCGTCACGGATATTGCGAAACAGGGAATGCGGAGATTCCAACCCCCAGACAGCACTCAGGGCGCTTTGTGGGTCACTATAGATCACAATCCGGTCTCCGAACCGGGCACGTCGCGTAATCTCCCGTACCGAGTGGTGTCTTGCCACCAGCTTGGCCGTGAAGACAGACGCAGCGCCTGGCAGAGACCTTCTGACTGCAAAAAGAAGGGATACGGCATGGAAGCCTACCCCCTCTTCGGACTTTGAACCATCCGTATACAGTGGCACGGTTCCAGCGTGACACGAGGTGTGCTCCTAAAGGTCGAACGCAATACTCTCGGCGCTGTACAAGCTTTAGGAGCAGAGGCGTGCCGACAAATAGCCAAATGTGGTACACTCCTGGGCAGAACCAGGGGCGCCACCGGCCCGAGAACTATACCTAGCTCTCGAAAGAGTTTCCTGGCCCTAAACCCAAAGGGCTTAGGGTATGACTGGCGTCTCTCGGCGGCATAGGCACCGTCGAAATCAGCTGCGGATGCAGTGAGAGCTGTTGGCGACTGAGGGAGGAGCCGGGCTCACGACGCGTACAGGCGAATAATGCACTGTATACAGCGTAGAGCGAGTGGCATCTCCCCAGCATTGACAAGTAGGCTCTCAATGGGGAAAGTGCGGAAGGCACCGATCGCAAGGCGAAGGCCGGTGTGGTGGATCGAGTCCAACTTCCGTAATACACGCTCGGCTATGGATGCATAAAACTCGCATCCGTAGTCGAGCTTCGAGCGAACAAAGGATCGATAAAAAAGTAAGGCAGTATCCCTATCAGCACCCCAAGCGCTGAACGTCAGGGAGCGAAGAATATCCATGGCGCGGGTACAAGAGACACTAAGGCTGCGAATATGAATGAGCCTCCCAGGTAAGGCGTCGGTCAAATAAAAGACCAAGGAAACGGTTCAATTCAACCACTTCCAGGCGCACCACATTGAGAAACAAATCTGGGTCAGCGTGGAGCAGTGGATGGCGGCAGAAGTGCACCACCTTAGTCTTGGCCAAAGAAAACCGAAATCTGTGCGCTTCGGCAAAGCGAGAGACGCGGTTCAATGGCCGCGCCAAAAGAAATCGAAAGGTCGTCCACGTAGAGCGTAGCAAGAAAATCTTCCGGTAGCACCGAGGTGATGCTGTTGATGCTCAGGGCAAAGAGTGTGACACTGAGGACACTTCGCTGCGGGAGGCCCTCTTCCTGCTCCATTGCGCTGGAGAGGGCTCCCCCCACCCTTACGCGGAATGGACGACCTCGTAAAAATTCACATATAAACATTGGGAGGCGTCCCCTCGCCCCCATCGTGTGGAGAGTCTCCATGATACCGTATCGCCATGCGGTATCATAGGCCTTCACCAGATCGAAAAACACCGTGGCGTAGTGCTGTCTACGAAGGAAGGCACCGCAGAGAGCATTTTCCAGTCGGAGCAGAGCATCCGAAGTGGAGTGGAACTTGGGGAAGCCGCACTGTGAACAAGACAGATGGCCTCCGCTGTCCAGAAAAAAGGCTAATTTAACATTTACCAATTTCTCCATCAACTTGCACACGCAAGAGGTTAGAGAGATTGGGTGGAAACCAGGCGGAGGCGATTCACCAGGAATCTGGGAGGAGAACCTCCGCCCAGATCCTATTGAACAAATCTAACAGAAAGGCAATGCCTCGCTCACCCATGTGTCGAAGCATGGCGTACGGGACATCGTCCGGACCATGGGCGGTGTCCGCGCACGAAGCAAGAGCGAAACGCAACTCACTCTGAGTAAACCTGTCGTTGAAGGGTTCTCCGCCTCTGGAGGTAAAGTCCAGCCGGCGGCCTTCCGCGACATCACGACGTGCATTGAGTGCTGGCGGAGCAGCATCCCGGCTAGAGAATGCGGAGAAAGCGGTCGCGAAGGATTCCGCCACGGACGCGGGGTCCGAGATTGCGGTCCCATTTTCCTGGAGAACAGGAGGGGGGTCCTGCGAGAACATGCCCGAATCCTTTTGATTCGCTTCCCCTCTCTGCTAGAGGGATCTTCCCGTTAAGTGAAGACGGGTGTGCCAGACACGAAGAGCGGCGGGCGTGCTTCGAAATATACCGGAACCTAGCCCTAGCCTGACGAAATTCAGCGACAGTAAAATCGTTCGGGCGGCGCTTATTGCGCGTGGTGGCATAACACTTCTGTTCGAGGGGCGTCTCACACTAAGCCGACAACCACGGGAGTGGTGGGTGTGCAAAACGGTCAGACGTTCTGAGATAGAGAATTCAGTCATTTCTTAAAATACAGGCCACCGCACCCGCGCCAAGCACCACCAAGGTCGGCTCTCAGGCGGCAGTTGCCCTGAAAATGATATTTGAATGGAAAGTGATCACTACCATGGAGGTCATCGACCACCCCTCCAATCAAAATCAGGATGTGCATCCGAAGAGCACAAAAATAGATGAAGGCAAGAAAAAGAAGCTTTTCTCGGGCAATGATGCGTAAACTCATCCACATTTAGGACACCTATATCAAGCTCTTCGATCAGATCGGCAAGGACTTGTCCCCTGGGATTTGTTGAGTAATCTCCCCAGACAGGATGCCTGCCATTCAGATCTCCAAGCAAGAGAAAGGGCCTAGGCAACCGTGCCACGATGCGGCGAAAGTCCCCCGCGTCGAAGTCAGCTGACGGTGGAATATACGCAGAAATAATAGTATACCTCCTATCCAGGTGAAGCTGCACAGCCACTGCCCGAAAAGAGTTATCTAAAGTGAAAAGAAGAACGAAGACATTATGCCGAGTGTAAACCGAGCATCACCAAGTCCGACCCCCATCTCGTGGTGGTGGGGTCGCAAAACCCTTATACCCCGGGAGGATGGGCAGGGGGCACGCGCCTAGCATGGTCTCCTGCAGAAAAATAGCTAACGAGGGAACGGGACGAGACGAGCCTCCGCAGCTCCTCTCAGTTGGCTCGGAGTCTGCGGCAACTCCATTGAAGGAATATGCCCTCCAGGCTTAGCTCGGAAGAGACGCGGGGGCCCTCTTCGAACAGAAGACCCTCACGGGAATGGCCGTACACTTCCCGGAGGCAGAACCCCAGGCGCTGTTGGCAAGACAATGCGCTGTCGCCTTCGAGGACTTATTGGGGGAGGTTGGGCTCGCTATGCGAGTCTTTTCCTGCCTCCGCCTCGAAACCTTTGACGGGCGTTGCGGCTTCGGAGGCGGGGGACCCTCTTTTCGAGGATCCACTGTCTCCGAGCCACTCAGCCCACCACTAGCCGTAGGTGAAGGAGCCGAAGCTCCTTTGTTGCTGTCCTCCTTTCAGGGGACACTTTTAGGAACCCCCGGAAGATGGCCTGGCGACCAACTGCAGGGGTGTTGCCTCCTGTAAGTCTAACGACTCAGTGGAGGCGCATGGCCGTTTCGCGTTACGGGAAACGGTCACGCTGGGGTAAAGGGGGGGGTGTGAATCCTTTGTACTAGGGAAGCACTGGAGATTGAGTAGAGCCCGCAGAAGGGCTCCGAATGGGCGCGGAAACAACCGTGCTCGTTCGCCTTGATGGGCCAGGAGCAGAGGGTGTATTTCTAACTATTGAGGCGTAAGACGTCCCAGAAAGAGCCAGGCATGCCAGGACCAAGTCCTTAGCCTCACAGAATGAGAGTCGATCCTGGGCATGAATGGCCAGGATTTCTTTCTCAAGGAGATATGCGCCACATTGCTTCAAAGAAGTGGGGTGCGGCTCTCCGCAATTGACACACTTGGCCACATGTGATTTGGACTTATCATGTGCAGCCTTGGAGCAATTTACACATACTTTGGGTGACCTCGACTTTGCACGTCTACATGAACGATTCGTATGGCCGAAGCAGTGACAGTACCAACTGGCACGCACTGACTCAGGGAGCTTGTCACAGTCAAACGGGACGAAGAGTGTAGGGGTGGGTCTCGAGGCCCCTCCCTGTTTTCTTATCACACGTTCGACCTCGACCGCCCCATGGTCAGCCAGCTCTAAGGTGATGTCCTCTATGGAGTAGTCAACGAGGGCTTTCTCGCTAACCTTGTCATACACATCTTTATACACCAAGCTCACCTTGCATCCAGAATCTATTAAAGCCAAACACTCAATTCCATTCAATTCCACCTTAACACTCAGGAACTCAAACTTCCTACCAGACAGCACTTTCACACTAGACAGACTTACCAACACATTACTCACACTCATGCAACCAGAGGATACTTCACCAGGTACCCTCTTACCATTCAGTTTCCCGCTTCAGACTTTCCATTCACACCTTGCGCTCTCAGTCTAATCCAACACTTTTCACTTGAATGTCCTTCCATTGCACAATATCTACATACATTCCTCTGGTCACGACACATCCTTGCATAATGACCAGCCTTTCCACAATTACCACATGCATATTTCATACTTTCCCCAGCAGTTGCTCCACCATTCAACCTCGGACAATCTTTCTTCAAATGGCCAAATTTCTTTACACTCGAAGCACTCTTTCACACTTTCCTGGCAATCCTTTATCATATGCCCTTTCTTACCACAACCAAAATATGCACCAGATGTCCACCTACATTCTGCCAACATATGACCTTTCTTTCCACACCAACGACATTCCACAATCTTTCTCCCACCATTCGGTCTCTCGTTTGCTGGGACATACCTCGGTTTCTCTCTCATATATCCGTTCCCACGCTTGAAATTCATCTGCCCCCTTCCATTCGACCACCCTCCATTTGCCCATCCATTCTGCCAGCCCAGGAAGTTTGACATCACTCCAGCTGGTGCAGCCTTCAGGGCATCCCTGTAGCTGACAAACTGCTGGGGTGGATGAAAGCTCCTGGGCTTCTTACCCCCAACATTCACACTGTACCATCCATCCTCTTCTAGATTGCTTTCATCATCAAATCGTCCATCTTCTAACAGTTCCAACACATCCTCCCACATCAACCGTTCACCTTTCAGTCTCACTCTCTTCTTTCTCTTTCCACTCAGCCATTCACTCACCTTTCGCGGGATCGTGTCCAAAAACTTCCTCATGAGTGGTTTACATTCATTTACATCATCATCACCATACCTCGTTCTTGCCATACTCTCAAGCCTATGTGCATACATATTCACACTTTCACTCTTCCCCATTCAAGCCTTCTCAAATTCATTTACCCTTTTATACTTCACACTCTCTTTCATTCGTTTCACCTGCCCAATCAATCTCTTTTTCACTACATCGTACTTTGGCTCTCCCACACTCGTTATCACTCGCAAGAACTCCAACACTTTCCCATCCAAACAATCTCCCAGAACACTCACCCAGTGACCCTTGTTCTGCGGGTACTTGAGCTTGCAGTACCGCTCAAAATCCCCGAAGAACTCATCCATACTCTTTCCCCCATGCAATCTAAACTTATCAATCCTTGGCACTTCTCTAATCAAAATTCTTTTCCCCACATTCACTTCACTCTCCGAAGAGCTACTCTCGGTCTCACTCATTCCAATTATATCGTCACTCTCTCCCTCATCTGAGTATAGCGAATCCACACTCTTCCCTCTCGCCTTCCTATCCTTAACCTTAGAACCATGCTTACTTTGTCTCTTCCATTCACCCCCTTTCCTACCACTCACAGTATCTTCTTTAGACTCAAATCATACTGCCATCCATTCCATTTAGCAGAGTCCCTTCAGTAGGAGCACTCGTCTAGAGAACCCTTCTTGCTGTCTGTCCAAGGTTCCACTCTCTGTAGTCGATAAATTTACTCGGGTAATGCCCACTTATTAGTTTCCCTTCCATGTATAAGTAAATGGGTCGTAAACGGAGGATATATCTCTTCTACAGGGAGTGGAACCTTGGACAGACGGCAAGAAGGGTTCTCTAGACGAGTGCTCCGCCCAGCCCTGAGACGGAGGGCTTTCATACCTCGCTAGACACCTGGACCACCATAGCCGCATTGGTTGACAACCCTGCCTCCTTTTATGTTAGCCTACTACCACCCACCTCCAGCAGACAAGTGATAGCACGTGCTCCTTTTCGTTCGGTTGTTGCTGTGTTTTTTTATGTTTTGTGTAGATATATAAGTAAATTTGTTGTATTCGCCTGTTAGAAAATTCTCTTTTGGTATCCTATTTGGATTGGGGAATTTGGCCTCATTTTGAAGTGTGCACACTTCCCTTGTAAATATAACTGTATTCTTTTGTAAGTAAAGGGACTGTATATACAATCCGTTTCATTCTCCCTCGATTTCTCACGTCCGGACAGTGTAGGAAGCGGGTTGGATCGATTGGGATTAGAGATATATTTTCGGCCCGCTACAATGTCCTCTATGGAGTAGTCAACGAGTTCCCTCACATAAACTACTTTCACAAAGTTCATGGTAGAGTGTGGCATCACACTCACCGGGGTTCCATCAAGTGTCCGAAGAGCACTTATCTTAGCCGCCTCGGAGGTATCCGCCGCATTCGCCAGAAGACTCCCATCCGGGAAACGGGTCACCTTCGGCTCTCTACCAATCACGCTAGCTAATGCTCTCCTCTGATGGATCATGTTGCCCTTGGCCAACATGCTGCCATCAGTGGAGTGAATAACGAGGAAGCATTTGAAGCCAGCGGGCTTGAAAATGCCAGGTAACCTTTGAATGAGGGGCCCCGCTGTTATCGAGGCTCCACCCTGAGCACTTTTTGTCTTAGTCAGGGGCTCCGCACCCAGGGGGGCAGAGAAGCCAGATGTGCCGATCTTGGCTTGGTCGCTTACCAAAGTGGCAGCAGACCCATCCATCGCTGCAGCCCCCATGGATGGAGAGGAGCCCTGAGTCGTTTGGTCTTTTTCCTTTTCTTTTTTTTTTAGGAGAGGAGGGTGGGGAATGAACCCACTTCTTCCCTCCGCCGGCAGGAGCCCCCAGGACAGATGCACCGGCCTCAGCTATGTCCTTCTCCAAGATGGATAAGGTCCTGGCAGTCGCAGGGGCACTGGTCACAGGAGATCCCTCCCCTCATTGTACTGTCTGATAAACCCTAGCCATTTTAGGAGGACCTTGCATAGGGGCAGACTCGAGTTCAGTGCTTGGTGCCGAGCCCAGATTCGCTCCCATGGAAGGCCCTATCATCTGAGGCTGGGTTGCCTCAAAGACCATGTCTATCTCAGGGGGAAGCCTCCAGTTGCCCCCCCCCCCGCCCAGGACATCGCAGGTCCTACTGGCAGCAGTGTCTTTAGTCTTGTCTTGGGAGGAACAGGCCTTGACCCTAGCAATGTTTAATATTCTTGACAGCAGATCTTTTGAGAGAAGCAACCGAAGGGGCCTGGCTTCCCTCTTCGCCCTAAGGGGGTTTGCCATACCGAGCTGCTTTAATAGGGAGCAGTCAGCTATGTGCTGCCTGCTGGCTTTCTTTGCAGTCCCTTTGGAAAGAAAAGGGGGGATTACCGCTGGTAAGAGGGAGGTGCCTAAAGGCATCTCCAGACAAGGGGGTGAGGGGGTGTCCCCTACACCCATAAGCGAAGGAGAGGCGGTTAGAGAAATTTGTAGGGTCCCCTGCACAAGCACAGAGGAAAAGGGGAAATTGAGGGAAGATTTTTGATTTGTTCATCATTGGGCATGGTGACCCTCTTTTTCTTATGGGATGCAATAGCTCATCACCCCTCGCAGTAGCCCGCTCTGCAAAGGGTGTGTACGGGCCTGGCAGAGCCAGGTGCCACCATTTAAGGCCACCCCTCCCGCCTGGTGACCTGGCAGCCCTTCAGCATGGTGGCTCCACCTTGGGCATGGCATAAAAACAAAGATAGATGGTGAAGTGAGAAGGAAAGGTGATGTGAGGAAGGTATGAATAGGGATAAAGCAGGTGTTAAAAACCCACCATCCCAAACCGGGGGCTCAGGGGTTAGGGAACATTGTCCCCTCCCCCCCTCAACCCCGATCCAGGACGGTTGGCTGAGAAGGAGGTCAGCATCTACCCTGTGGGAGAGGTTGTATGAAAAGCGAGGAAACTGAAGGGGGGGGGGGACACAAGTGTTTTGAATGAAGGAGAAGAGGCTAAGCTGGGGTTAGTGACCACAAAAGCTTGTAAAGTATTTTGAGGGGAGGAATTTGAGCCTATTTTTCTTATAACATATTTATAGATATCACTCTGATCTTATAGCCTGCTGTTACCAAATAAGTAATATTCTAAACCTCTCTTCCCCTCAGTGATGCCCATGTGGTCATCACTGACCACATAGTCATAGAAGCATCAAAAATGGCTTCTATGAAAATTGGAAGTGTTACCTTGCAAACTATGATAAATTGGTAAACCAATCCTCAACATAGTAAGTAGGTGAGACCTACAAAAAAAAAAAAAAACACCATACTGCTTTAGTCTACAAATAGCAGTCATGTGTCACATTGTTGTATCAAATATAAATAATAGTGAAATTTACTATGAACCTTTGGACAGTGATAATAAAATAACAGCTATGATAGGAATAACTTCATTTTATCACATAAAAGTGAGTAGTTACTTTATCAGGTAGTTAGACAAAAAATTGTAGACATTTTTGCAGAGACAAGCAACTTAATCAAATACCACATTAGTTGGTAATTACAATGGTTGATTGTAATGAAAATATGAGTGCTATAGATTGTTTTTCAAGAAGTTTATCACCAATGTTATTTAATGATGTGTATAAATGACAGAGCAAAACATTTCTTTTAAAAAAATCTAGATAAGAAAGGTATAACTTATGAAATACAATGAAAGGATGTAAATAATAATGATGTATGCATTTTTTGTCTTGTATTTTTACACAGGCTTATGTAAACTCAGTGAGATAAATATGTATCAGTATAGTATACCACTTCATCATGAGTAGGGATTGCAACCTTTTCCATAATAAAATTTTTAAGATTTAATAAAATAAATTACATAAAAAAAAAATTCCAGCTACCTGTATGGACATTGCAATGAACATCATTGATTTTTGTGAAAATTGTGCAGCAAATGAAGCTCATATTATCAGAAATGGAAGAATGGGCTTTAAGTAGTTCATCAAATCATCATCACTTTTGAAGGCTTCATACATGCTTGCATGTGTCGGACTTATTTACCTAATGACGGCTTTCCATACCACTCGATCTCTGGCTCTATTCAAACTCATATCTCTGAGGTCCCTCTGTATGACCTCATTCCATGTCTTCCTCAGTCTCCTTCTGAAAGGCTACATTCCCAACCTCCAAACTCCTAACATCCTTCACCCAATTATTATCCACCATCCTCTCCACATGACCGAACCACCTCAGTCTGCCTCTTCTCAGTGCCACACTAATGTATTCTATCCCAAATCTATCTCTTAATTCACAGTTCGCAACTCTGTCACCTTCAGGCCTCAAATTCAGCACTTCCATCCCACCATTCTCATCTCAGTATGTCCTCTTCCTTCACAGCCCAAGTTTCACTGCTGTACAACGCAGGGTACAGACATCCCTTAGCTCAGAAGAGGAAACACCTCAGCATCAAGAGAGGAAGCAGATCTCTGAGCTTTTTCCAACCACTTCTAACCCTTGCCACCGAACTCGCCCCAGCACCTCCCCCAGCATTGATCATATCTCCTAGATAGCAGAACTCTATGTATTCAAGCGATACACCATCAAATACAATCCTCTCCTCTATGCACAGTAGAGTGAAACTCTCCATCATTCTGCAGCCTACCCCTGATACCACATCTTTTATGCACCCACAAACCACATCCATTACACAGGATAGTTATTACCTACCCCTCTGTGACAGACTGCACATGGCCACATACCTTCAATGATGTCATTACCACCACCCACTCTTGAAATCATGATCTTTGTTTTATCCAAATTCACTCTCAGCCCCATGGAATTCATCCCTTCCCTCCACAGCCTGAACTTCTCAAGTGCCATCCTCTCATCCTCAGCAATTGACACTAGGTCATCAGCGTACAACTTGAAAGGTTAATCCTGTTCTAAATTTCTGGGACCATAACAAAGAGCAAGGGACTGAAAATGGATCCCTGATGCAGACAAACCTTCTCAGAGAAGTTAGTACTCAATTCTCCATTTACCCTCACCTGGGTTGTCAAACTTTCATACATAGCATGACCACTAGGGTGGTCCTCAAATTATAGTTAAAATCAAATTTTTACTTTTTCATTGGTCCTCATTGCTTATTCGTTGCTGCTACATGAGTGAACATATGAGGTGAAATTAGAAGGAAATCGAACTTCATTTAGGGTATGCCATGCAGCAGCAATGTTTCAACTCTATTGCGAATTGTGGTGATCGTCAATTCTGGTTAGATAATTCTCTCAGTTGCCGAAGCCTGATGTGTCATGACGTCCTTCGTTTCGTTAGCAGGTGAACATGGCTTCTTCTAAAAGAAAAGAGAGGCTGGTGTATGCTGTTGGTTCAACTCTGGAGAAAATCCCAGAAAGCCGCCTTCCAACAAGCCATCAAGTAATTCAGATTTCTTGGGACACAATGGGAGAGGGCAATCTAGTTCTGATTCTATGAGGTTATGTCTACTTTGTTTTCTCACTATAATTTAAGTTTGGTTATTTCCTGCATTATTATACTAGTAACATACTACTCTTGCATTGCATAAACTGTCTCATCCTGTTTCTTGACTGGGCATCGTTGCTGGATGAAATAACTAAGTAATTAATTATAATTTTTGTTGTGTGTCTCTGCTGATGGCCATTTGTCCACCTTGTTTTTCTGAATTGTGCTCCAAAGAGTAGCAAGCTCAATAGCTCATTAGTGGGCTTTCGATACATATGCACTATAGTGCAAAAATGTTCTATTATGTGTGCTTTGTTTGTAAAATAAATATGCTCTTTGTATCAAAATAAAGTTGAATTTAAATTTTACTTAGTTTTCCCTGGTCTTGTAGCAACCCTTTCCTTTCATCTTTCCAGGTACTTCAGCGGTTTTTCCACGGTAATACTTCAGATTTGGGGCGCATGGTAGGTGGCGCTGTTAGTAGGCCACAATTTTGGGCTACAACATATCTCTAATGACATCAGACAGTAGCTTCAGATGTGACCAATCACAGCATTATATTTTTTGGTTGATTTGGGGATTTGTAACTTTTAGTCTGTATTATTTACTAAATATCTGCGCCTCTGCTTGTTTATAGTTTTTTCTAAGTTAGGTAAGGTTTCTTGATGTCTTTTATTGTTTGTCATTAGGTTAGGTTTTTCTGCCAGTAAAAAGCTGTTGGGAAAAAAAACCCATTAAATTCAAGGGGACTGCTTGTGGAGGAGATATCACTGTGGGGAAACTACCCTGCGATGATCCTGAGTTTCAATCAATTGGGGGGGTCTGGGGGGTGAAGCCCCCCAGTATATACTCGTATACAAAAAAAATATAACGCCGTAATTGTTCACATCTGATGCTACCGTCTGACGTCATAATACATATATTGTAGCCCAAAATTGTAGCCTATAAATAGCGCCACCTACCGTGCGCCCCGAAACTGAAGTGTTACCATTTCCACCACCTGAAGATGGGGACACCAGGGTCCACTACGAAACACTCAGCAGCGACGGAGTCAGTGCATGAAGTGCTAAGGATCTGAGAGAAGGCTCGGATACCAACTATGGAGGAGAGGAACATTGTTCGGAAGCTGGAAGGTATGGTTGGAGAGTGGGAGCTCTTGAAGAAGCACAAGAAGAATCAGATGGCTAACCAGAAGACTAAAGGAGCCGCTTTCCAGGGGAAGATATATTCTCTCTTTAACATCAAACACAAAGATTGGAACTCCCTGATCAGGATTCCCAAAGACAAAGCCTTTCTCTTGGACCAGGAAACCCAGCGCAAGGAATACATGGGTCTGGAGGACAACGAACACATCAGAGAAGGGAGGAAGTGGCTGGAGAGAGCTGAACACAATCAGGCACGTCAAAAAGCTGAAGCACAGCAGCAGGAGACCTCCAGCAAGGCCATCGTGCTCCTGTCAAGCAGTTCATCCTCCAACATGTCCTGCCCTTCTCCACCGAAGACCCCTCATTGTGGAGCAGACCTAGGCCCATTTTGCTCTGCTGCTGGTCCATTGACAGCACCCTCAGCGCGTCCAAAGTCCATGGTTACCCCTTACAGAATGAAAACTAGCGATCTAAATGCTGTTTATGTCTTGGCAGCCACCGCAGAAGCCCTGGGAGGAGACCTCACCATCAACCGATCCACCATTCAGCATTCAAGGATGCATCATCGGAGCACTACAGCGTCCTCCATCAAGGATCGATTAGCGGTGTGCCAAGGGATGGCTCTTGTCCATTGGGGCGGAAAGATCCTTCCTGAATGGTGGACTGACTCCCCATCTATGTGACAGGAACAGATATTCCTCGGAAGGGAGATTCCTCCCAACTTCTTGGTGTTCCTCGGCTCCCTGAAGGAGGAACTGGTGAGGCACAAGCGGAGGTGTCAGCACTGTGGGAGTGGAACCTGGTGGGGAACGTCATGGGTTTGTGCTTCGACACGACCGCATCAAACACAGGGTCCTCCGTGGGCAGCTGTGTTCGACTAGAGAGACTGCTCAGCTGCGAACTTTGTACTTTGCATGTCATCACCACATCCTCGAAGTTGTGGTTGGAAATGTCTTCACGGCCCTTCACGGGTCCTCCACTAGACCAAACGTTCTTCTTTTCAATAGATTTAAGGATCATTGGGCCTTTGTGGACCAGGGAGACTACGAGGATGGATGGAGCGACTCGGAAATACGAAAAGCATTTGAAACCAACAATGAAACCGTGGAGAGTACAAAATCGTTCATTGCTAATGAACTTCAGACAAAACAGGACAGGGATGACTACTGTGCCTTCCTTGAGCTGGTGCTCATTTTCCTTGGGGAAACTCCAGGTCGTGGGGTGAAGTACTCCAAGCCTGGACCAATTCACCATGCTGGTTGGATGGTCAAATGTCAGTACTCCCTCCACATATTCCTGTTTCAAAAACAATTCTGACTGACAGCCCGAGAAGCAACCACCATCCGCAAGTTCTCCTTATTCTGCAGCCTGGTGTACTGCCAAGCTTGGTTCCTGGCCCTGACCCTGACAGATGTGCCATCCAACGATCTCCGGTTGCTGCAGGAGCTGAATGCGTTCCATACCACCAACGAGACCGTGGCAAAGGCAGCATTGACCGCTTTCAAGCAACACTTGTGGCACTTGACACCTCAAAAGATCCTTCTGTCCCTCTTCAGCAACAACATTGACCCCAGCGAAAAGTCGAACATCATCTGTGCGATGGAAACGGATGGGGGTATCATCAGGAACACAAAGTTGCTTAACATCGAGAGAAAACAAATTCCCAATCCCTCAGCGAGTTGGCCAATGCGGCCAGCACCTTCTTCTTCAACATGGTCAGACTAGATAAGACTTTCCTTGGAAAGGCACCCCCCCCCCCTCCTGGAAAGACAATAAATCATTCCAGTCTGGTCTACGTACCCTCCAGGGGATGAACCCCCTCAACGGCGTTAAGCTGATTGAGGACTACTACAATGCCTCAATCACCAAAAACGAACAAAAGCAGTTCCTCCTTCAGCAGATCTTTGAACACCGCCGAAACTTCCCCAATCCAAAAAAGTGAAGGGTGATTTTCTTGTCTTACATGCGAGAATGCACTCCTTTTTCAATTGAATAAATTGTAGAACATTCATTTTTCTTTCATTTCCAATATTTTTAGCAAGAAACAAGTGTCATAAGTGTACTTTCAGTTCATTTTGGGAACTTTAGTCATGTGTGGTTGGTATCATACAGAGGGCTGAACATTTCCTGCCCCATGGCATATCCTAAATAGTGTTAGATCACAGAGAAATTTTAGTTGGAGGACTTTTTCCAGAAGTGGCATCTATAGAGCAATGAGCACCAATCCCATCATCGTCTTTGAATTTCGGGACCACTCTAATGACCACTCCTCGATCCCTAATTTTCTCATTGCCCACCTCACCACATCTCTTGGTACCCTATCAAAAGCCTATTCCAGGTCAACCAAAATATAATACAACGCTCTTTTCCTAGCGATGTACTTTTCATGGAGCTGGAGCTGTCTAACTATAAATATAGCATCCATGGTTCCTTTTCCAGGCATGAAGCCAAACTGTATGTCATCAAACTTTATCTTTCTGGTTATTGCAAAAGACCTGTTACACTCATTATGACAAGCTCAACAAAGGAGACAATGATAGTTTTGATGGTTAGACTGCAGTTAGACACATTTTTAGTATTTTGACATATGTATAAATTGTAATATTAATCAATGTGGCTACCCTCAGCAGTGACACATTCCAGGTGAGACCGGAAGGCCATGCACTCATTGTAGATGAAGTCCTTCCTCATGCTGGCCCACATACAGTTGATACAAGAGTTTAGCTCATCGATGTTGCTGTAGCAGACCTTGTCCGCAACATGCGCCCACACACTATAGTCGAGGGGATTGAGGTCGGGCAACTGCAGCAGCATGAATTCCTTTGACCAGAAGTTCATGTTTGAGCACAACCACTCTTGCACAGTCTTGGCCGTGTGGGACACGTGCCATCCTGCTGAAAGATGTAGTCTACCTTTTTCATGATCTTTCTCAACCAGGGCAGGACTTTTGTGGCCAAGTTGTTCCTATAGTCAGTTGCAGTAAGCCTGTAACTACACAGGTAGCATCTTCTCACCATTCAAAGCCATGATGACAAGCATCATCACATAGGTCAGAGGCAGGGTGCTTGGTCATGGACATGTAGCAGACATTCTGGCCGCACAGACATTCAGCTTATTGATGACTGGGTCGACTGCGGATCATTTGTCATTAGAAAAAATAAAAATTCAATTGCCATGACTCTTCAAGTCATTGAGGAGATGACAGCACTCCTGATGTTCTCACATAAGGTTGGTGAGCAAAGGGCATTCCATGCACTTCAAGCTCTTGCCACCTTCCTCCTCAATGACCCTGGACACAATGGCCACTGGGATATTCTTCTTCTTAGTCATTTTGAGCTTTGGATCACTTCCAAAGGCCTTTCTCACAGCCAAACAGTTGATGACTTGAGGTTTGCCTGAACAAGGTCAATCTTTGAGGTCTTACTCATTCTTGAGCCTCTCTGCAACTCTGTGGATGGTCTCAATCGGCTGACATTGAGCCAATTGGCAATGTTAGACTTGTTGTGGGCCACACACAAGAGAGTAGAGATATCGATTCTTTTCACTTCCATCTCAACACACTTGCATACAATGGAAAAGACATTTTAATGACACATGCTGGAAAAGTAGAACTTCAAGTTTGTTTGAGGGAACTTTTTTTATCACACACGTAAACTTCTTGAAAGATAAAAAAACAAGTGTAAGAACTTTGGCAAACCCGGTAAGAAGCCTCATTTTTGAATAAAACATTCATTTTATGCAAAACTAAAAAGGAATGGTTTGGCTACAAGTACAATTTTTACATTTATTGTGAAAAGAGCAGATGTTCTATTCCTCAATACTTGAATGCCCAGGAACATAGTTGCAGTGAATGTATAGTCATACATTTGCCAAATCCTATGAGTATACTTGAACAAGGGTGGCACATTATCTGCAACTACTGGTATGCTCAACTGATATTTCAAACTGGATTGAGACTGCTGACTGCTACCATTTATCCAAACGAGGAATTCAAAGGGAAGAGCCTCCACTCATTGGAGATAACTCTGTGAGGTGGGAGGATAAAAAAAAAAATAGCGAAGTCATAAAAACACACAATTCTACTCAAATGACCAAAAAGGATAGGACATTGGGGAGGGGTGAGTAAAGGTTTCAAGAAGCCTTATCAGATTGAAAAAATATTAACTTAAGAGCAATGTTGATATGACAGATCAATTAGTGAACCCTTATAGCCCCAACCAAAAGAGTTGTACCTGGTTTAAGAAGATAAGTCTCTCATCTTATTATGATGAGGATGGTTCTAAATAGATCTTTACTATATAAAAATTGAGTAAACAAATCTCAAAAAATTCAGAACTTCTTTTAGTCAAAGAACTTTTACTTATTCATAATACTAATGGCATTTTTAAAAGGTTTGTTGCAAATAAATCAAGAGCAGGATGGAAATGTTAGTAAAAAGAGGTTGTTCATGCATTAGTAGTAACAATCCCTCAAAAACCATGCAGCTCTGTAGTATACAAAATTTTTTTGCCATGTTTGCTACCCAAAAATAGTAGAACCCATTTCATCAGCTGCCCATACCAGTCAGGACTGTGTTTAATTGAACACTTTAAAAGGTTGTATATTGATAATAGAATAAAGGTGTTAATATTTGATTTATATTTTCCCCTATTAATCATTAAAAGTTAAACATTGTTTCTATCAAAAATATAATTTTAATGCAAAAAAGTTGTAATACATGTTGCAACAAGATTGTGTAAGCTCAAGTGAAAGAGTTAATGATATGGTATTGTATGTAGTGATATTCTTGCAGTGACTGAGTAAAAAGGAGTGAAGACAAATAATCCATTTCTGCATAATGTAGGCAATAATTCCAATTTCTTCCATATTTTTACTAAATTGTGTTACCAAAACATTCTTTTCTTTGAAAATTTATTATTTAGGGTCGCAAATAGATAAAAAGTGAAGGTAAGAATATAATTTCAAAAACCACAGTGCCACCATCAAATAATGCAAACATCACCCTTAATGTCTTAACACTTTAAGGTGATTCTTTCAGTTTAATAATAATTTAAATTCATTGTGTATTACATAATTGTGACTAAGGAAGAGCCACCAGGATGGAAAATAGGTCAGTGAAAATTGTGTGAGTAGGTGTGGTTGGGAGAGTTTTAGGTGAAAGGATGTTTGAGTGTGGCAGTGACTGAATGTGCCTTCTCTTTTCCAGCTCTGTAGTACCAATAAGTCGATAAACATATGGCTTTTTAGAGAGGGCTGAAGCCAGTCCTAACTCTTGCACCTTAGAGGGGGGCTCTTCTTACAGTGTGGACCTTGGAGAGCAACTCCCAGTCTCCAGGGAGTAATTGGAGCTAGCACCTCACAGACTCCGACACAGCAGCTGGGACTAATGAGTGTCCCGGGTCCCTGAAGCCACAACACTTCGCTGAGTCCCGGACCTCATGCATCCCTCCCAAAGCAGATCTGCCTTGGGAGGGCTGGTCACAACCAGTTTAAGGGTGCACCCATTATTCCCGATATTTTCAGTCTCCGATTCAAGTTAGCCATTAATGTTATAAGGCCCTATTTGAGTTTGCATTGGCAAAGGTAACATTGTAAGGCCACCTATAATCATTTGAATAAATACATATATTTGAGCTCGCATTGGCCAAGATAATATTGTAAGGCCACTTACATATATTAGTGGACCTATATTTATCTATCTATCTATCTATCTATCTATCTCTCTCTCTCTCTCTCTCTCTCTCTCTCTCTCTCTATATATATATATATATATATATATATATATATATATATATATATACAGTAAATCCTTGATATAACGAACTTCAATATAACGAATTTCAGATATAACAAACCAGAAGTTCGTTAAATCCAATGTAATCCACTTAACTTTATTAGTAATTACATATGTATTACATATCCACACAATACAGTCTTTATATACATATTTACGTATACAGATTAACGAGGGAACCATCATTATTTCCATCGCTTTTAACAACCATTGGGCTTAACGAACTTTCAGCTTTAACGAACGACCCCCCTGCCCCATATAGTTTGTTATATCAAGGGTTTACTGTATATACTTAATCATTTTAGGCTTAGGTTATAAGTTAATATTAGTATTTTAGGCTGGCTGTAATTGATTAAGGTTGATTTATTTTCCATTATTGTTTAATAAAGTTAAAATTAGACTCTTCCCCTCAATACCCTCTCCTTGAACCACCAGGGTGGCGGGAGTAGTTGGTGTGGGAGTCGCGACCCTGCCACCACAAAGTGTGATCATGGAGGCATAAAAGATGAATTAATTATACCCCCTTAAATTTAAAGAAAAATACCATGGGCATATTCTGCAGAATATTTGTAAGGTGAGCTGTAGAGAAAGTGGGAAGAAGTGAAAATATGTCGAAAATATGTCTGCAGACATTGGGGCTGGAAGGGCAAGCAAAACTCCAAATGTCAGCTGTAGCATACTGGGCCATACTACACAATGAGGGTGGGAGGGTATGCTACTCCTCCATGTTTTAGATAAAGTGGGGCTTTACCACTCTGCTATACCATCTACCCCCTTATAAGGCGGGGCTTTACCCCTGCTATACCATCCACCCCCTTATGGGGGAGGATTACCCCAGCTATACCATGCATGGAGAGACTCAGGGTGAAGAAAGTAAATTTACTGTCAAAAAATGACTGGCTAGAATTGGGCAAATTTGAACCTACCTTGGGATTGATTTTGGTAGATGTGAGAAACAAATGAAGATACATTGTGCCATTTGCTCTCACTTTTGATGGGAGTTCTACATTTAATGTCTTATCCCATGTATTGCTATAATCAAAAAGATTTTCTTGATGTAATAATGAAACTTCAGATTCATATTGTGGCACTTTTTTTATTGAGGAAAAAGCAATAAACTGAAAAGGAAGTATTTATACTTAAGACCAGATTCACTCATTATTACGATTAGTAAAAAGGTCAATTTATTTTCTACTATGGGATATAACCAATTTATCAAGATAGTAGAGTCATTCCTTCTCAACTCAACCAAACAGAAATTCCCCCAAGTATTAGATGCCGCTGACCTTCAGTTACTGTGATACAAGTTTGAACAAAATTGATGGGATTAATGCAAAAAGTGACATTTTGTGGCTGAGTTGACATGGAATGATTGATATAGTAACAATTTTCTGGATCATGTTAAAGCCAGCAGGGCCTAATGAAAGTTATCCGATAATTTTACTGAATCCCAATGTATTAAATCAAGGATACATGAACTTTGTGAATCTTGTTAATTTTCAGAATATTTACTGAATTTGTTAATTTTCAGAATATTTACTGAATTTGTTAATTTTCAGAATATTTACTGAATCTCCTAAAATAGTCATTTCAACAGAGTACCTACAAGATCTTAATTACGTTGAGGCATTTGTAAACTGGACAATACTTTTTTTTTACTCATTAAAAATTATAACTAGAGAGCATTTCTGCTAGCAAGTTTTTGAAAAAAATTAATAAAATTAGTATTAATGCAAATATATGGAAGGTAAATAGCTTAAATAAACATTTGAGGTCATAGTTAAATGACAAATAATCCTGATATATCAGCCTTTGTCAGCTGTGACTTCTTATACTATTTTAAACTAATAAAGTTATTTATTGGACTACCTAAATAGTTTTTTTAGGCTCATCTGGCAACTGCTTTCAAGGGCATAAGTCATCATAATTAAAATTCCAACCTAGTGCTAGGCTAATCTAAATCCCTCCCCCCCAAGAAATTAAACAAAAAAAATTACAAAAAACAAAAGCTAAAACTGAATAAGAAAATAAAACAAGATGAAAGCACCTTCCAGTGTTGGGTATGCATCAAGTTAAATAATCCTAACCTAGGTAAACAAAGTTAGAAAATACTAAGGCCAAAACTAACCTGAAATTTTGGCTTTTCTTCAAGAAAAGATTTTATGCAGTTCTTTGTTGTTTTACAATGGGGGGGTATAAATAACTGAGTCATTGTCCATAATGAATAAGAAATATAGGCCAAAAATATACCAAATACTATAGTATATATTGAAGGAAAATTCTGAAACATAATAAAAAATCTGAAATATAAGTGAAATTTAAAAATTAGTATAATTTTATGTTTCATTAAAAATAACAAAATGCCTTATGATAGATGAAAAATCACCAGTCCTAACAAAATTAATCTAGCAACCTCTTATATGAGAAGCAGAGGTCAAAATTAATTACAGAGATAAACAAATCACAACAGACCATGTGGTCCATACTAGGTGAGTTGGGATATGCATTGCTGGGAAGATAGATAGTATAGAGGAAAGATCAAAAGTAGGTGAAATTAGATAAACCTGTCACCTGAATGCTAGGAAGTTATTTTCTATTAAACACTGTTAATCGTGGATTAGATTCAAAGTATTTATCTATATGAGTTATGAAGGTCTGTACAGTGTTGCAGTCTATTATAATATGAGGATGCCCATCAATAAGTTCACAGTTTAGTTAAAAATGAAATTCTTTGATTTGTGGGAGTTGAAATATTTTAACATGTTGGCTCCCATATCGATCATATTTGAGAGAGAATGACTATTTTGATGTGTCACATATGGATCACAATTACTTTTTATGTGAGTCTATGTAGCTCATATATAAATAACAAGTTAAATTCTATGGGTGGAAATCTTAGATTGATACATGGCCGTAATTTTTTTCCTACTAATGGAAAAAAAAATTTCAAACTTTAAAGTGGAAATCAATGAGGGCATCTCCTACAGAAATTTGGTAGAGAGAGCTGTAAAGTAGTGAAGTTTGAGGAAGTAAAATATATGAAAGATGAAAATAGATCCTCCTACAGGCATTGGGGCCAAGAGGAGATGGATCTGTGGGGATTGAGTTGGGAAAGTACACAATCCTCCAAATGTTAGCTGCAGCATATTTTCCAAGCTACACCTGACAACCCCTTGCTAGGTGGAAGAGGGATAGTGGAAGGGTGCAAAGAAAGCAGGAATATTAAATACCTCACAACCTAATGTAGCCAAGAAAACAAGAAACAAAACAAATGGGGGAGGGGGGCATGCACATCTGTTGAATGCATTCAAGGGCATAAGTCATAACATAACATAACATAACTGGAGCTCAGAGGTTATGGAACATTGTCCCCCAACTCCTCAGCCCCAATCCAGAATAGTTGGTTGAGAAGAAGGTCAGCATCTACCCTGTGAAAATAGAGGCTGACCAGAGAAAGTTGTGGGAGAAGTTGTAGGGGAAGTGAGGAAGTAGGGAAGAAACACATGCTGTCTGAAAGAAGAGGCTAAGCTGGGGTCGGACAGGGTGCTGAGTCCTGTCAGCACAGCAACCAGGAAGGCAAATCGCTGCACCCATTATGGGGCAGTAATAACAATGTATTCACATATAATATTCATAATTAACGATCATAATTGTAATACTATAATCTAGTCATTACTTAGTGCAATCAACACACCTTCCAGCAGATGTAACTTACATGAACCCACCTTCTTTACATCATTTACTCACATATGCATAATCACAACTGCATCTCTCTCACACCCAGACACTAGACTATCATACCCCTCAGACAAATCATTTATACCGGCACCCGGCAAACAAATTCTCACTCCCTTCCATTTGCTTGCACTCAACTTCCTATTTAAATATCTAATCTGAGAGTCACCCATCACAAGCACCTCAGTCATCCTCCTAGTCCCCCTAGACCTAGAGCTTCACCGTCCCTCCTGTTCTCATTCAAACTACCACTTATTCCACTTTCTGCCACAATCACATCAGACAAATCACTTTCAACCTCTTCCTCTCTCAGGGCATCCAATCTATTAGTCAACCTAACATGTTCCATGTCCCTCTTACTCATACACCTAACCTATCTATTCTATCCATATTCACTTCTTTCTCTCCAGTCCCTAGTCTAGGCCTATCTTCCACCCTCCTGGTCCCAGCTACATTCTTCATGCGTACACTCGCATCCATTGTTACTTCATGCACCAATTCACTTAATCTCTTTCATTCATCACAAAATCTGACTCACCTCCTATACGAAAGCCACATTTGCACGTGTCACATTACAAAAGGGGCATTCAAATACATTTGCTCTTCTTTCAATACCACAAATACCACAAACTAAATACACACTGCTTACATCGATGGGAATATTCACTTTATCCAAAGTAACAGTCATACTGAGAAAACTTTTCAAAACCATTTAATTAACATGTTATGTGCAAAGGCAAATTTTTCAACTATTTCGACCTTGCAGGGGGTTTTCAAGTTGCCATATCATCAGTTTCAGTTTGGATATGATGTGGGAGTTTGTGTGTTTTTTAGTAAGGATAACTCACATGTTCTTGTGCAAAAAAATAAGTGCATCATATGTGGCTCATGTCGCGACACCATAATTTATTATGATTAATGATTATATAGCAAAGTGTGCCTTATATGGTAAACCAAATGTGTGTGCCATATCAGGCTCATTTTGCTGTAAAATAAAAAAATGAATCATTAAAATTGGCAATTATATATTTATATATGTTCCTTTCTTTAGTCATTCAGAATCGGTTGTTTTGCAGCTTGCAGGAGACTTATTGAATAAAGGTGTAACAATCTATGCAGTTAATTTTTAGTAGCGTACGACTATATCTCACTATGTCAGTCAGTCCCCATTTAGCTTTTTTTTGCTTTGGTCATAACATTGTAACTATTCGGCCGATTCTAACGAAATTTGAAACCCTTATGTTGTTTTACATTTTCTTTCAATTGATATAATTGCCAAAGTCCTCCCAAGGTTAGCCCAAGAATTATTTTGTTTTGATAATAACATCACAACTATTTGGCTGATTCTAAAGAAATTTTAATCCTTTATGTTGTTTTACATTCTATTTCTAATGATATAATTACCAAGGTCCTCCCTAGGTTAGCCTAGAAATTATTTTATTTTGGCAATATCATAACTAGTCAGCCTATTCTTATAAAATTTGAAACCCTTATGTTGTTTTACATTCTCTTTTGAATGATATAATTGCCAAACTCCTCGCAAAGATAACCCGGAAATTATTTTGTTTTGGCAATAACATAACTATTCGGCCAAATCTAAAGAAATTTGAAACC
Organism: Ceratothoa steindachneri; assembly: GCA_963969495.1. Lineage (NCBI taxonomy): Eukaryota > Metazoa > Arthropoda > Malacostraca > Isopoda > Cymothoidae > Ceratothoa > Ceratothoa steindachneri. The sequence continues at coordinate 88,454,031 of OZ018322.1, forward strand.
CCCTATTGTTATTTTATATTCTCTTTTGAATGATATAATTGCCAAGTCCTTACAAGGTTAGCTTGAGAATTATTTTATTTGGCAATAACATCATAACTATTTGGTTGATTCTAATGAAATTTAAAACTTTTATGTTGCTTTACATTCTCTTTCAAATGATATCATTTTTAAAGTCCTCCCAAGTTTAGCCAAAGAATTATTTGGCAATAACATCATAACTATCTTGCAGTACCATTTTTAAATGTTTTTAATTTAGGAAAAAAGAAGGGAATCAACGATATATACAGAAAGCAGTTGAAAATTAATGAAAATCACATTTCTGTTAGAATTTTTACCCCTGTGTTTGTGTCACTCAAGCTGGCATTATTGTAGATTGTGCAAACTGCTTATCTATAAGTTTGAATTCTATCTGTGTAAAATACTACAATGATCGTTGCCCTCTAATATCTAAAGTTATAAAAAATTGTGATAAAGTAAATTGGTATAATAGGGATATAATTTTTTTTTATATATATATATATATCTCATATGGTGACTGCCTTCTAGGGCATAAGTTGTCGTACTCAAGCTAGCCTAAATCTAGGCTATATTAAAAGCCAAATTTAAAGAAAAAGAGCAAAAGAAAAACAAATGTGCTCCAGGAAGGTTGAACGCAATACTCCCTGCGGTGTACACGCTTTGGGAACAGAGGTGTGGTGACAAATAGCCAAATGTGGTACCCTCCAGGGTGGCATCCTGGGCAGAACCAGGGGTGCCACCAGCCCGAGAGCTATACCTAAACCCAAAGGGCTTAGGGTATGACTGGTGTCTCTTGGTGGCATAGACACCGTCAAAATCAGCTGCAGATGCAGTGAGAGCTGTTGGTGACTGAGGGAGGCGCCGGGCTTGTGCGTACAGGTGAATAATGTACTGTAAACAGCATAGAGCAAGTGGCATTGTGGTGGAGCGAATGTGAGTGTGTATGTGAAGGGCCATTCTCCCACCCCTTTTTCCAATACCCTCTCCCTCCTTCTGTAAGAATGTGTGTGTGAGTGGGAATGGGGTTTTTTTTTTATTATATTTTCTTTTTGTACATATGTATTTGATTTCATGTTGTATTAAAATGTGTTTTTTTCTTTCTCAGCTACTACATGTTAAATATTTTTCTGAAATAGCACTCAATTAAAGAAATAGATAAACATTGCCTGCATTTTGTAAGAGTGACTGGAATAGAAATATTTTGAAGAAATTTAAATCAAATTTGATGTCTTCTAATAGTAGTTCATTGCAGAAGGCTTTAATAGCCTAAAGACATGACTGGATTGTGAAGAAAATTGAGCTCAGAGGCGCCAGCCCCCTTAAGACGCACACACCCAATTTTTGTCACAAGAGTGACTGCTGGCAAGATTTTCCCCTGGGGAAAGGGGGGTGCAAATCATAAACCATGGTACCACGTAAGATAGCTCATTTTGTTGTCTCTTCTTTTGTATTTTCGACTGGTAGAATTCTAAGATAGGATTCTTCTTTAGTATTTGTATATATATTTTCAATTGGTAGGATTCCAAGATAGGATTATTTTATCTATATATAAATAGGCTCGTTGTGTGCATATATTTACCCAAATTTTTGTAAATATTATTGTATTTTTTTTTGTAAGTAAAGGGACTGTATATACAATCTGTTTCATTCTCCTTTGATTTCTCATGTCTGAATTAGTGTAGGAAGCAGGTTGGATTGATTGGGGTTAGTCTAGATTTTCGGCCCGCTACATTTGGCGCCCAAATAGGGATGTGAGATCTCGAAACTGGGAGCATGATGGGATTTGATTGCAGTCCACACCCAATTAGAGTGACAGGTAGTTTGGTTGTTTTTCCCTGATATCTATCACTGTTACTAACCTGGGAGGATGGCTTCTGTGGAACAGGGCCTCCATGATGAGATCGTGAGACTGAGGCTGGAATTGAGGCAGAAAGAGGAGGAATGTTTGATGTTGAGGAGCGTGATTGAGGGGAAGAGTGATATGATGAGTATGGATGAGAAGACAGACAGGATGAGGAAAGAAATGGACGAGAAACAGAAGCAGGTCGACCAACGGATGAAGGACTTATATGACATGATGAAGGGGTCAGGACTGGCCCCACGACCCTTGACCTTGACTCCTGCTCCGACCGAAGGGAATAAGACTAATGGAATCAATGGGTGTGTGTGAGTCTAGAGAGGATAGGGTGATTGTGAGTGATAAGACGGACGGAGAATGCAAGAGAAGAAGGAAGACTGGGTCAAAGGGGAAGGATAGGATGGTGAGAGGAAAGAGTATTTTAATAAGGGAAGTGCCAAAGGTAGATAGGTTTCGGGTTGCATGGTGGGAAAAGTGTGAAAGAATTCTTTAGGGAATTTGAGCATTATTGCAAGCTCAAGTACCCGGAGAATAAGGAATACGGGGATGAATGTTTTGGGGAAATGTTTGGATGGAAAGGTATTAAGAGTTTTTCCGTGTGATCACAAGTGTTGGGGAACCGAGGTATGATGTGGTGAAGTAGAGATTGATTGGGCATGTGAAACGAATGAAAGAGTGTGAAGTATAAAAGGGTGAATGAATTTGAGAAGGCTCAAATGGGGAAGAGTAAAAGTGTGAACATGTATGCACATAGGCTTGAGAGTATGGCAAGAAAGAGGTATGGTGATGATGATGTGAATGAATGTAAATAATTGATGAGAAAATTCCTGGATACGGTCCCGCAAAAGGTAAGTGAATGGCTGAATGGCAAAAGAAAGGAGAATGAGGCTGGCAGGTGAACGATTCGTGTGGGAGGATGTGTTGGAACTGTTGGAAGATGGGCGATTTGATGAGGAAAGTGATTTAGATGAGGATGGATGGTATAATGTAAATGTTGGGGATAAGAAGCCCAGGAGCTTTCCTCCACCCCAGCAGTTTGTCAGCTATCGGGATGCCCTGAGGGCTGCGCCAGCTGGGGTGATGTCTAGCTTCCTGGGCCAGCAGGCTGGCTGGGTGAATGGAGGATGGACAAATGGAAGGGGCCAGATGAGTGGTAAGCGCATGAATGGGTATATGAGGGAGCAACCGAGGTATGTCCCAGCAAATGAGAGACCGAATGGGGTGAGAAAGATTGTGGAATGTCATCGGTGTGGAAGGAAAGGTTATATGTTGGCAGAATGTAGGTGGACATCTGGTGCATGTTTTGGGTGTGGTAAGAAGGGGCATATGATAAAGGATTGCCAGGAAAGTATGAAAGAGTGCTTCGAATGTAAAGAAAGAGGCCATTTGAAGAAAGATTGTCTGAGGTTGAATGGTGGAGCAACTGCTGGGGAAAGTATGAAGTATGCTTGTGGTAATTGTGGAAAGGCTGGTCATTATGCGAGGATGTGCCATGACAGGAGGAATGTATGTAGCTATTGTGCGATGGAAGGATATTCAAGTGAAAAGTGTTGGATTAGACTGAGAGTGCAAGGTGTTAATGGAAAGTCTGAAGCAGGAAACTGAATTGTAAGAGGGTACCTGGTGAAGTATCCTCTGGGTGCATGAGTGTGAGTAATGTGTTGGTAAGTCTGTCTAGTGTGAAAGTGCTGTTTGGTAGGAAGTATGAGTGTCTGAGTGTGAAGGTGGAATTGAATGGGATTGAGTGTTTGGCTTTAATAGATTCTGGATGCAAGACGAACTTGATGTATAAAGATGTGTATGACAAGGTGAGTGATAAAGTCCTCCTGTCTGAGTGTAAGGGTAGTTTGGTAGGTATTGGTAGTAGGAGAGTGTCTGTGATTGGAATGATAAGGTCAGCTGTTTGAGTGCATGGTATGTTGATGAATGAGTATGAATTCTCTGTGATTGATAAGGTGAGTATGGTATGATTTTATGAAAGTGAACCATATGGTTGTGCATCCTGCGAGTGATCAGATTGAGAGAAAGATTGGTAAAGATGGGATGTATAAGTTGTATATAGGGAAAGATGGTAGTGTTTTGAGGAGTGTGTTTACTGGTATTGAGGTGACTGCTATGGAGAGTGTAAGGCTTGTGAAGAGTGAAAGGGTGTCTGTTAGAGTGAGTTGGAGTAAGGATGTTAGTTTGGATGTGGGTGAGAACACTGTGATATTGGATGGAAAGGATGTGTGTTATAAGGTAAGGCACGTTGCTTGTGTGTTTGATGGCTTGATAAGAATGAATGATCCTTTTGTATGTGTGCAGGCGAACCCCAGTGTGAAAGATCAGGTGAGGGGGATCCAAGTCGGAGATGTACTGGGTCACCTCTCTACTGTCAATGAGGTAGGTATGGATGATAGCACGGATGTCAGGGTAAATGTTGCAAGTGAAAAGACATGTGAATGGACATATAATGAAGTGGAAAGGATGGTGGAATTGGATGGATGTTTGACTGAGTATGAAAGGGAGGATGTCTATCGAATGATATTTGAATGAAAGGGAGCCCTCAGTAAGGGTGATCTGGATTTTGGGGTTGCAAAACTCACGGAATTCAAGATTGTCCTGAAGGAGGATACCCCAATCTATCAGCGTCCGAGGCATTTCCCACGTCCAGTTGCTGATGAGATTGAGGAGCAGTGTGTGGAATTTAGAGCGATTGGGGGTGATTGAAGAAAGTGAGAGTGCATGGAATAGTCCAATTGTGCCTGTAGAGGCAGGATGGAAGATTGAGTCTATGTGTGGATTATAGAAAGGTGAATGAAAGGACTGTGAAAGAAAGGTTTCCGATGTGTGTGGTATCTGAGTGTGTGTATAGTATGCATGGGATGGAGTGGTTTACGAAGCTGGATCTGGTACGGGGGTATTACCAGATGCCCAATGCTGAGGAGAGCCAGCCAGTAACTACCTTCTTTTCAATGAAGAGGCATTACCAGTTCCGGACCTCAGCTTTGGGTTGGCTAATGCTCCCGGAGCCTTCCAGCGGGCGATGAATGTTGTGGTGAGTAAGTTTTCAAGTAAGAATGTGATTGTGTTTATAGATGATATTTTTATTATGAAAGAGTTTTGAAGAAAATATGAGATTGGTGAATGATATGTTGAGAATGTTGGAGAGTGTTGGTGTGAATGGTTTGCAAAAGAAGTGGAATTCCTTAGGCATATAGTGAGTGAGAATGGGTTACGAAAGTCACCGAAGTGTGTTGAGAAGGTGCGAATGTTTCTGAAACCAGTGACTGTGAAGCAACTGAAGTCATTTTGGGGTTTGATTGAGTTCCAGCAAAAGTTTATACATGATTGTTCTGGTGTGAGTAAGCCTCTGACTGAGTGGATGGGCAAGAAAGGTAGTACGGTTGTCAGGTGGAATGATAAGATGAATGAGGCGTATGAGAAACTGAAAGAGGCAGTGGCTGAAGATGTTGAATTGGCGTACCCAGATTATAGTGTGAATGCTAAAATGCTTGAATTGTATACAGATGCGAGTGGGTATTGTATAGGAGGTTTTCTGATGCAAGAGCAGCGTTTGAATGGAGAGAATGTTAGGCAAATAATTGGGTATGTATCTAAGGCTATGAATGCGATGGAGCAAAAGTATTTGACTGTGGAATGAGAGTTGGCTGCGATAAGATATTGTTTGAAAGTGTTGCATCCGTTTTTGTATGGTGTGAGGTTTGTGATTGACTGACCACCAACCTCTTGTGTATTTGCAGCCTATGAAACGCGCTGATAGTAAGATTGCGAGGATTTTGGAAGATTTGAGTGACTGATTTGATTACAAGGTATCCTGGTATAAATGATGAAAATGTGTGTGGAGTGAGTGATCCTGAGTATTTCCCGAAACGGATTATGAATGGAAAGGAGAGTAAGGGTGGTGGTGATTCCTTGTTTGAGAGTGTATGGAATGGTTTGCAAGATTTGAAGAGTGATGGAGTAGATGTGAGAGTGCCCGATAGTGTGGATGACTTAAGGGAGGAGGTAATGAGTGAAGTATGTAGGAAGCCTGAAAGTATTGGTATGGCAAGGGTGCGGAACTTCATGAAAGAATTGAGAACGGTGTGTATGCAAGCGGTCCCGCCGTTTCAGGAAGTGTTGATTGTAGTGAGTCGTTTGTATGGAGTGATTGTTTATGTGCACTTTGGTGGTGAGAGGCCAATTGTTACAAAGATGAGAAGATGAAGGGTTTGAATGCTAATGTGGTGCATCTGCAGTGTTTAGAGCGGTGTGCACTACAATTGGGTGATTGAAAAGTGTTCATATAGGAGAGCGAAGAGTGTGGTGAGTGATGATGTGGGAGTTGATGACGGTGTGGATGTCAGTGCTTATGTTGGTGTGCTTGTTCCTTCTGTGTATTGCGAACATGGTGGACCTGATATGATGGAAGCGAGAGTGAAAGTTGGTGAAAGGTTCTTCTGTGGTTTGATTGATACTGGTGCACAAGTGTCATTAGTGAATAAGAGGATTCTGAGTAAGTATGATGAGTTTAGATGTTGCGAGCGTAAGCCTGTGAAGTTACAGATAAGTGGATTGGGAAATGGAATGATAGTGGCATGGGAACAGGTTAATCTGAGAGTGAATTTGAGCAACAGTATGAATGTGAAGCATGACTTTGTGATTCTGAAAGATGAGCAAATGCCGTGTTGTTTCTTGCTTGGTGTAGACTCTATGAGATTGAATGATTTGTCTTTGGATGCTGATAAGGCTTGTCTTATGAAAGGCGAATGTGAGGTGATGGGGTTGAATGAGTATGTGAAGAATGTTGTCAAGTTGTGCGGGATGATTGAGTTGGTCATGGATGATGAAAATGATGATGATATTCTAGAGATGCAAGAGATGTGTCCGTTTGTCAGCGAGTTGAAGAGGTGTGTAATGACGCATGTTGATTTGAATGAATGGCCTGAGTGTTTAAGTGATTTTAAAAGGTATGCTAAGGATTTTGTTGTTTGTATGGATGTTATATATTTTGTGAGGCATATGAAGGATGGGGATGATATGTTTGTACCTGTGATGTCCTTGGTTGGTATGGTTGGTCTGGTGAAAGTTGTGCATGATAATTATGGTCATATGGGTAAGTATAAGTTGTGGGAGTTTATGAAGGAGCGTGTGTTCCATCTGTTTCTGAGAACTGTTGTGAATGATGTTGAGACTGCGTGTGAAAGGTATCAGAAGCGAAAGGTGCAAGGTAAGCAAGTGAAGCCGTCGATGTTGAAAGTTGATGCAAAGGAACCGTTTGAATTACTAGTAATTGATTGTGTGTCTTTGTCGCGTATGAGTGCTGGGAATATTGTTATGGTGAATCATAAAATTAAGTTTGCATAAGCAGCACCTGTGAGGGATAAAAGGAGTGTGACTGTTGCACGTGTGGTTGAGCAAATGTTTTTCCCTATGTTTGTATGGAAGCCTAGATGTCTGAGTGATAATGTGCTTGAGTTTGCAAGTGAAGTGTTTGAGCGAATGTTGAGAGAGAATGGTGTAGAACATGTGAGGATGACTGTATGTACCATCGTCGAATGGATTGGCTAAATGTACAATTAGGACCTTATGTTTGATGTTGAGAATGATGAGTACAACTTTGAATGACTGGGATGAATGGTTGGGTAGAGTGTTATGGGCATATAATTCGACAGTGCATAGTTCAACTTGGGTGTCTCTGTGTCAGTTTGTTATGAATTTTGAAAGGTGAGTGAAAGATAGGTTTCATTTGAGTGAAGGTGAGCAGAGTGTATGGCATGAGGCAAATGAAAGGGTTCGTTCGTTTGAAATTGGTACAAAAGTATTGAAGGTAAAAGAAGTAAAGGGTAGGTCAAACGTGTAGGTCAGAGTGTATGGCATGAGGCAAATGAAAGGGTTCGTTCGTTTGAAATTGGTACAAAAGTATTGAAGGTAAAAGAAGTAAAGGGTAGGTCAAATGTGTTGAAGATGAGTGAGAAGTTTGAAGGACTATATAGAGTTGTGAGAGTTTGGGAAAATGGAGTGACTTATGTTTTGGCGAGTTTGAATGACAGTATGACTGAGAGAGTGCAGGCTCATCAGAGTCAGTTAGGGAGATGCAGAGAACCGCCTCACTACCTGGTGAGTCATCGAGTGTATGAACTGTGCAGAGAGAGAGGTAAAGTACATGATGATGAGATTGAATGTGATAGTATGGATCTGGCTAGGAAAGAGCTTGTCTTGGTCTCGAGGAGTAGAAAGCATACAAAGAAGAGTGAAAGGAAGAATGTAAGTACAAATGAAAGTAAGTCTGAGCAGAGTCTTTCTGGTATGGGGGAGCTTGAGAGAGAGATTGAGTGTTTGCACAAGCAGGTGAGCGATTTGCCTGGTGTAAGTAGACGAGTGAGTGAGCTGCCTGTGCCTGATTTTTCTGGTTTGGGGAACAGTATGAAAGATAGTGTGTTTGGGCAGAATGAACCTAGTGTGGCTGATTTTTTGGATTTTACAAATGGTAATAGTAGGGGTGAGTTTGATATATATATATATATATATATATATATATATATATATATATATATATATATATATATATATATATATATATATATATATATATATATATATATATATATATATATATATATATATATATATATATATATATACATATACATAAACACATACATATACATATACATAAACACATACACATACACATACATATACACATACACACACATACACACACATACACATACATACACACATATACACACATACACATATACACACATACACATATACACACATACACACACATATACACATACACAGATACACATACACAGATACACATACACATATAAATACACATATACATACACATACACATATACATACACACATACACATACACATACACATACACATACACATATACATATACATATACATATACATATACATATACATATACATATACATATACATATACATATACATACACATACACATACACATATACATATATATATATATATACATATATATACATATATATACATATATATACATATATATACATATATATATATATATATATATATATATATATATATATATATATATATATATATATATATATATATATATATACATATATATATATATATATGAAAGAGTCCTCGCGGACTCTTTGGCGCCCTCATCGGCGCGCTCATTCCCCGCAATTCCTACATGTCCAGGAACCCAGCAGAAGATAATCTCGACATCTGCCCGGCTCGCCAAAACCGTGGCGTCACGGATTTCGCGAACCAGGGGATGCGGAGATTCCAATGCCCCGAGAGCACTCAGGGCGCTTTGTGAGTCGCTATAGATCACAATCCGGTCTCCGAACCGGGCACGTCGCGTAATCTCCCGTACCGAGTGGTGTATTGCCACCAGCTCGGCCGTCAAGACAGACGCATCGCCCGGTAGAGCCCCGCTGACTTCAAACAGAGGGGATACGGCGTGGAAGCCGACCCCCTCTTGGGACTTGGAGCCATCCGTATACACTGGCACGGTACCAGCGTGACACGATGTGTGCTCCAAAAAGGTCGAACGCAATACTCCCGGCGCAGTACAAGCTTTGGGAGCAGAGGCGTGGCGACAAATAGCCAAATGTGGTACCCTCCAGGGTGGCGTCCTGGGCAGAACCAGGGGCGCCACCGGCCCGAGAGCTATATCTACCTCTCGAAGGAGTTTCCTGGCCCTAAACCCAAAGGGCTTAGGGTATGACTGGCGTCTCTCGGCGGCATAGGCACCATCGAGATCAGCTGCGGATGCAGTGAGAGCTGTTGGCGACTGAGGGAGGCGCCGGGCTCGCGTGTACAGGCGAGTGATGCATTGCACGCGGCGCAGAGCGAGTGGCATCTCCCCAGCATCGACCAACAGGCTCTCAATGGGGGAAGTGCGGAAGGCACCGGTCGCAAGGCGAAGGCCGGTGTGGTGGATCGAATCCACCTTCCGCAATAAACGCTCGGCTGCGGATGCATAAAACTCGCATCCGTAGTAGAGCTTCGAGCGAACAAAGGATCGAAAAAAAAGTAAGGCAGTAGCCCTATCAGCGCCCCAAGCGCTGAACGTCACGGAACGGAGAATGTCCATGGCGCGGGTACAAGAGACCCTAAGGCTGCGAATATGAGCCTCCCAGGTGAGGCGTCGGTCGAATACAAGACCAAGGAAACGGTGCGACTCAACCACATCCAGGCGCACCCCATTAAGAAACAAATCTGGGTCGGGGTGAAGCCGTGGATGGCGGCAGAAGTGCACCACCTTAGTCTTGGCCAAAGAAAACCGAAACCTGTGCGCTTCGGCATAGCGAGAGACGCGCTTCAATGCCTGTTGGAGTCGACGCTCCAGAGTTGGCATCTGGGCCGCGCCAAAAGAGATCGAAAGGTCGTCCACGTAGAGCGTAGCGAGAACATCTTCCGGCAGCACCGAGGTGATGCCGTTGATGCTCAGGGCAAAGAGTGTGACACTGAGGACACTTCCCTGCGGGACACCCTCTTCCTGCTCCTTTGGGCCGGAGAGGGCTCCCCCCACCCGTACGCGGAATCGACGATCTCGCAAAAATTCAGATATAAAGATTGGGAGGCGTCCCCTTGCCCCCATAGTGTGGAGAGTCTCCATGATACCGTATCGCCATGCGGTATCATAGGCCTTCTCCAGATCAAAAAACACCGTGGCGTAGTGCTGTCTACGAAGGAAAGCCTCGCAGACGGCATTTTCCAGTCGGAGCAGAGCATCCGACGTCGAGTGGAACTTACGGAAGCCGCACTGTGCAGAAGACAGATGGCCTCCGCTGTCCAGGAAATAGGCTAATCTAACATTTACCAATTTCTCCATCAACTTGCACACGCAAGAGGTTAGAGAGATTGGGCGGAAACCGGTCGGAGTAGAGTGATCTCTTCCCGGCTTGCGAAAGGCGAGCACAGTAGCGATTCGCCAGGAGTTTGGGAGAAGACCCTCCACCCAGATCCTGTTGAACAAATCTAACAGAAAGGCCATGCCTCGCTCACCCAGGTGTCGAAGCATGGCGTACGGGACATCGTCCGGACCATGGGCGGTGTCCGCGCACGAAGCGAGAGCGGAACGCAACTCACTCACAGTAAACTTGTCGTTGAAGGGTTCTCCGCCTCTGGAGGTAAAGTCCAGCCGGTGGCATTCCGCGACATCACGACGTGCATTGAATGCTGGCGGGGCAGCATCACGGCTAGAGAATGCGGAAAAAGCGGTCGCTAAGGATTTCGCCACGGACGCGGGGTCCGAGATTGCGGTCCCATTCTCCTGGAGAACGGGAGGGGGGTCCTGCGAGAACTTGCCCCGAATCCTTTTGACTCGCTTCCACACCTCAGCTAAAGGGGTCTTCCCGTTAAGTGAAGACACGTATGCCCGCCAAGAAGAGCGGCGGGCGTGCTTCGAAACATACCGGAACCTAGCCCTAGCCCGACGAAATTCAGCGACAGTGAAATCGTTCGGGCGGCGCTTATAGCGCATGTAGGCATAACGCTTCTGTTTGAGGGCCGTCTCACACTCGGCCGACCACCATGGGAGTGGTCGGTGTGCAAAACGGCCAGACGTCCTAGGAATAGTAGTGAGGCCCACGGCGATGAGGTTGCCGGAGAACTCAACGGCCTCATCTACCGACCTAAACTCCTCGACTGAGATAGAGAATTCAGTCATTTCCTGAAATGCAGGCCACCGCGCCTGGTATCTCAGGCGGCAGTTGCCCTGAAAATGATATTTGAATGGGAAAGTGATCACTAACATGGAGGTCATCGACCACCCCCCAATCAAAATCAGGCTGTGCATCCGAAGAGCACAAAGATAGGTCAAGGCAAGAAAATGAAGCGGTTCTCGGACAGTGATGCGTAAACTCATCCACGTTTAGGACACCCATCTCAAGCTCTTCGATCAGATCGGCAAGGACTTGTCCCCTGGGATTTATGGAGTAATCTCCCCAGAGAGGATGCCTGCCGTTCAGATCTCCAAGCAAGAGTTGGGGCCTCGGCAACCGTGCCACGACGCGGCGGAAGTCCCCCGCGTCGAAGTCAGCTGACGGTGGAATGTACGCAGAAATGATAGTATACCTCCTATCCAGGTGCAGCTGCACAGCCACTGCCTGAAAGGAGGTATCTAAAGAGAAAGGAAGAACGGAGACATCATGCCGGGTGTAAACCGCGCATCCCCCAGCCCGGCCATCCCGCGGTGGTGGGGTCGCAAGACCCTTATACCCCGGGATGGCAGGCAGCGGGCACGCGCCTAGCATGGTCTCCTGCAAAAAAATAGCTAACGGGGAACGGGACGAGACGAGCCTCCGCAGCTCCTCCCAGTTGGCCCGGAGTCCACGGCAATTCCATTGAAGGAATATGCCCTCCAGGCCTAGCTAGGAGGAGACGCGGGGGCCCTCCTCGAATTGAAGACCCTCACGGGAATGGCCGTACGGTTCCCGGGGGCAGAACCCCGGGCGCTGTTGGCCGGACAAAGCGCTGAATGCGCTGTCGCCTTCGAGGACTTATTGGGGGAGGTTGGGCTCGCCATGCGAGTCTTTTCCTCCCTCCGCCTCGAAACCTTAGGCGGGCGTTGCGGCTTGGGAGGCGAGGGGCCCTCTTTTCGAGGAACCACCGTCTCCGAGCCACTCGCTCCACCTCGGGGCGTGGGCGAAGGAGCCGAAGCTCCTTTGTTGCTGTCCTCCTTTCGGGGGGCAGCTTTAGGAACCCCGGAAGATGGCCTAGCGACCATCTTCAGGGGTGTTGCCTCCTGTGAGTCTAACGACTCGGTGGAGGCGCGTGGCCGTTTCGCCTTACGGGAAACGGTCACGCTGGGGGAAGAGGGTGGAGCCCTGGTTTTAGCCGGGGCTGGGTGTGAACCCTTTTTGCCGCCAGCTCTACCAGGGGAGCGCCCGGGTGTAGTAGAGCCCGCAGAAGGGCTCCGAATGGGCGCGGAAACAACCGTGCTCGTTGGCCTGGATGGGCCAGGAGCAGAGGGTGCTTTTCTAACTATTGAGGCATATGACGTCCCAGGCAGAGCCGGGCGCGCCAGGACCAAGTCCTTAGCCTCGCGGAATGAGAGTCGATCCTGGGCCTGAATGGCCAGGATTTCTTTCTCAAGGAGATATGCACCACATTGCTTCGAAGAAGCAGGGTGCGGCTCTCCGCAATTGACACACTTGGCCACACACGATTTGGACTTATCGTGTGCGACCTTGGAGCAATTTACACAGACTTCGGGTGACCCCGATTTTGCACGTCTACATGATCGATTCGTGTGGCCGAAGCGGTGACAGTAATAGCACCGCCGCGGCAGTGGCACGAATGCCTTCACGCAGTAGCGGTACCAACCGGCACGCACCGACTCAGGGAGCTTGTCACAGTCGAACGTGACGAAGAGTGTAGGGGTGGGTCTCGAGGCCCCTCCCTGTTTTCTCATCACACGTTCGACCTTGACCGCCCCATGGTCGGCCAGCTCTAGGGTGATGTCTTCTATGGAGTAGTCAACGAGTTCCCTCGCATAAACTACTCCTTTCACAAAGTTCATGGTAGAGTGCGGCGTCACACTCACCGGAGTGCCATGAAGTGTCCGAAGAGCACTTATCTTGGCCGCCTCGGCGGGATTCGCCAGAAGGCTCCCGTCCGAGAAACGGGTTACCTTCGGCTCTCTACCAATTGCACTAGCTAATCCTCTCCTCTGATATCATGTTGCCCTTGGACAACATGCTGCCATCAGTGGAGCGAATAACGAGGAAGCGCTTGAAGCCAGCGGGCTCGAAAACGCCAGGTAACCTCTGAATCAGGGGCCCCGATTTCATCGAGGCTCCGCCCTGTGCATTCTTGGTGTTAGTCTTAGTCAGGGGCTCCGCACACGAGGGGGTAGAGGGGCCGGATGTGCCGATCTTGGCTTGGTCGCCTACCAAAGTGGTAGCAGACCCATCCGTCCCCGCAGCCCCCGCGGATGGAGAGGAGCCCCGAGTCTTCTTCGTCTTTTTAGTATTTTTCTTTTTAGGAGAGGAGGGCGGGGAATGAACCCGCTTCTCACCTCCGCCGGCAGAAGCCCCCATGCCAGATGGGCCGGCCTCAGCCAGGTCCCTCTCCGAAATGGAGAAGGTCCTGGTCGTTGTAGGGGCACCTGTCGGAGGAGATCCCTCCCCTCCTTTTACTGCCTCGGAGCCCTCGGCCGTTTGAGGGGGACCTTGCATAGGGGCGGATTCGGGTTCGGTGCTTGGCGCCGAGCCCGGATTCCCCCCCATGGAAGGCCCTACCATCTGAGGCTGGGTCTCCTCAAGGACCATGTCTATCACAGGAGGGGCCTCCAGTTGGCCATCCCCTCCCAGGACATCGCAGGTCCCCTTGGCAGTGTCGCCAGTCTTGTGTGGGGAGGCACAGGCCTTGACCCCAGCAAGGTTTAAAATTCTTGCCAGCAGGTCTTTTGAGGGAAGCGCCCGAAGGGGCCTGGCTTCCCTCTCCCCCCCTAAGGGGGTTTGCCCTACCGAGATGCTTACACGAGGGGCGGTCGGCAATGGGCTGCCTGCTGGCTTTCTTGGCAGTCCCCTTAGAAAGCAAAGGAGGGACTGCCGCTGGAGATAGGGAGGTGCCCGAAAGTACCTCCAGAGAAGGGGGTGAGGGGGAGTCCCCTACACCCGTAGGCGTAGGAGAGGAGTAAGCCTCCTCTCCGGTTAAAGAATTATGGAGGGTCCCTTGCGCAAGCACAAGGGGGAGGACCTCCATTTTCTCGGTGGAGCTGCCCGAGGGCGGCTCCGTTGATTTTCTTGGGGAAGTTGGGGGTTGGGTTTTTTGTTTTTTTTCGTCATACATGGGCATGGTGACCCTCTTTTTAATACGGGACGCAATAGCTCATCACCTCTCGCAGTTGCCCGCACTGCGAGAGGTGCTTACAAGCCCGGCAGAGCCAGGCGCCGCCATTCGGGACCACCCCTCCCGCCTGGTGGCCTGGCAGTCCTTCGGCATGGCGGCTCCACCTTGAACACGGCGTAAAAAATATAGGTTGTGAAGAGGAGAGGAAAAGGGATGTGAGGAAGGTATGGGTGGGGATGAAGCAGGTTGTTAAAAGAAACCCATCCCGAACCGGAGCTGAGGGGTTAGGGAACAATGTCCCCTCCCCCCCCAGCCCCAATCCGGGGGGGTTGGCTTGAGAAGAAGGTCAGCATTCTACCCTGTGAAATTAGAGGCTGACCAGAGAAAGTTGTGGGAGAGGTTGTATGAAAAGCGACGAGGTAGGGGAGAAATCGGTCTATCTGAAGGAAGGAAGAGAGGCTAAGCTGGGGCCGGAGGGAGCGCTGGATCCCGTCAGCACGGCGGCCAGGATGGCAAATCGCCGCGCCCCTTACGGGGCTGCCACACGAGAGTCAAGATTGGCTTCAGCCATATCCGAAAGCCAGATGTCGGCGACAATCGGTACCACAGAACTGGAAAAGAGAAGGCACATTCAGTCACCTATTCACTGCCACACTCAAACATCTTTATTCCTAACACATTCGACCATATCCATTCTCAAACAATCTTCACTCACCTATCCTCCGTCTAGGCGGCTCTTCCTTCCTCAGTCACAAACTTGACTTCCAAACTTTTACCTAACACAAAGCTATTAGCTACGCTGAAAGAATCCACCTAAAAAGAAAACAGGAGATGAATGAGGGAGCACAATAAACTCATCGAGTCCCCCCACACAAAGCAAAGACGGTGATCACATGATCCACACACACACATTCTGCAAAAGAAGAAAGATTAGACATAGGGGAGGGGAGGCGGACAACCAAACTACTACAATGTGAGTGACCTGTCTGTTTCGCAAGAGTGTGCTTTGAGTTTGAGGGCTGTGAGTGAGGAGACGATGAATGGAGGTATGAAGAGTGAAGTTTCTGAATGAAAAAGTATGAAAGAGTTCTGTCAAGAAATGAGCGAGTTAGTAATGAAAGCAAAGAGTATGGTGGATGACATGATTGATAGTGACGAGGAGACGGAGACTGACAAGACAAGTGATGAATGACCCCGACCGATTGCTACGAATAGCCAGGGACCAGTAGAAGTGTGAATGGGGGCAGAAGGGTGCGATTGAGTATAAAAGGTACCATGAGTAAGGAGTGAGAGTGTATTGTGAGTGACTGTGGTCAAATGGCTTAAGGAAGGAGGGGTGTGGTGTAGCAAATGTGAGTGAGTGTGTGTGTGAAGGGCCATTCCTTCTCCCACCCCTTTTCCCAATACCCTCTCCCTCCCTCTGTAAGAATGTGTGTGTGAGTGGGAATGGTTTTTTTTATTATATTTTCTTTTTGTACATATGTATTTAATTTCATGTTGTATTAAAATGGGGTTTTTTCTTTCTCAGCTACAAATGTTAAATATTTTTCTGAAACAGCACTCAAGTAAAGAAATAGATAAACATTGCCTGCATTTTGTATGAGTGACTGAAATAGAAATATTTTGAAGAAATTTAAATCAAATTTGATAAGTCTCGTAATAGTAGTTCATTGCGAAGGGCTTTAATAGCCTAAAGACATGACTGGATTGTGAAGAAAATTGAGCTCGGAGGCGCCAGGCCCCTTAAGACGTGCGCACCCAATTTTTGTCATAAGAGTGACTGCTGGCAAGATTTTCCCACAGGGAGCTGGCAAATCATAACTTGTGGAAGCCACACTGTGCAGGACACCTATCTCAAGCTCTTCGATCAGATCCGCAAGGAGTTGTCCCCTGGGATTTATTGAGTAATCTACCCAGAGAGGATGTCTGCCGTTCAGATCTCCAAGCAAGAGAAAGGCTCCCATCCGAGAATGAACCCACTTCTCTCCTCCCCTGGCACGAGCCCCCAGGCCAGATGGACTGTCCTCAGCCAGGTCCTTTTCTGAGATGGAGAAGGTCCTGGCAGTTGCAGGGGCACTAGTCGGAGGAGATCCCTCCCCTCCTTGTACAGTGGGCGCAAAGGAAATGTTAACCTCTTAAACGCAATGGAAATGTTAACTCGAATTTTGCGGTTAACTTTTAAACCCCATTCCCTCCATATAGTGGGAGGAGCTTGGTATGATGCATGTACCTGCAGCCAGGGCTCCCTCGCAACTTCCCGCCAGGCTCAGTTTAAGCGTGCTCGCGCAGAGCTCAGACAGTGTACATCTGTGTTACGCTGCCCCACAGACCGCATCTTTTTCACCTTTCTGCTGACTTTGACGCCCTACCAGACACTACCATACCATCGCAATGGGGCGTAGCAAACTGACAATGGAGAAGACCTGTGCCCTAACCCTAATGGAGCACGAAGTGCCAGTAAAACGTGTAGCTGCCGATCTGAACGGGAGCCGTGTGTCACTCTTTAAGCTCAAAAAAGCAGCCACCACACTCCCTCCCAGCACCGCACCACCTCACAAACCTGGCTCTGGGGGCAAGAAGAAGATAACTGCTCGTACTGACAAGGTTTTGCTACGTGAGGTGAAGCAGGACCCTTTGATAACAGCGGCTGATAACAGTTTGCTGATGATGCAAAGGTATACAGAGTCTTCAAGACCAAGGACAATGTAGATGCCCTCCAACAAAACATGAAATGCCTGGAGGAATGGAGCAGTAAGTAGCTGCTCACATTCAACACCACTAAGTGCAAGACCATGCATATAGGCCGCAGCAGCCAGCAAGCAGACTACCAGTTTAACAGCAGTAAGCTAGGGAAATCTGACCAGGAAAAGGACCTTGGTATAATTGTGGCTGATGACCTCAAGTCCTCAACCCATGTTGCAACTGTGGCTGCCAAGGCGAACAGCAGACTGGGCATTATCAGGAAAAATTTCAGTGTACTTACTAAGGACATATTGCTGCCACTCTACCTCTCTTTAGTCCACCCCATTCTGGACTATGGAGCCCAGTTATGGTCCCCGTACCTGGTGAAGGACATCCAGACCCTAGAGAGGGTGCAGAGGAGAGCAGCAAAGCTGGTATCAGGCCTCGCCCAGCTGCCTTATGAGTCACGCTGCCAACACCTTGGTCTGCAGATGTTGCAAGAGAGAAGAGTTAGGGGGGACATGATTGAAACATTCAAGCTCTTGCACAGTTATGAAGACGTTCCCTATACTACTTTCTTTCAGCTTAACACTAACCAGCTGCAGGGCCACTCCCTTAAATTGCATAAACTAAACCACTGGTGCACCACAATGAAAGGGAACTGGTTTGCCCTTAAGGTTATTGACCCTGGAATGCACTTCCGGAAAGTGTAGTAACTACACCTACAATAGCAACATTTAAGTCAAGGTATGACAGGCACATAGGATTAGGGCATGTGGCTGACAGGTCATAGAGGTGGGAATCATCACAAGAAGAAACTTCTTAATTCCCCCACTATATTTTCATAGGTAAGCCCTAGAGTTAAAACAAATTATGGTAAACATGCTTTTCGATATACTGCCCCTAGTGTTTACAATATTCTACCATTGCATCTGACAAACATTGAAAATATTATATAAACCAATTAAAGAAGTTGAAGACCCATTTATTCTCTATTGCCTATGATTTTGAAACTGCTACCATGACAATAAATGATGTACAAGTCTAATAACATAATAGAAGCCCGCCTGAGAATCTTCTGCCTCGAAGATTGACCGGAGGGCCTTGGAAATAAACCTGCAGAAGTAAGAAGTAAATGAAAAAATTCCTATTTTAGGCTGGTGATACTTATATGGATAAAATAATTTTATTAGAATCATATTTCTTTACCCTTTTTCTAAACATATTTATTATATAATATATATATATATATATATTTAGATAATATTTAGTGGTTATTGCGCTTGCCCTCAGGATCCTTTTTAAGTTGACACTATTTACTAATAGAGCAAATAGGGTGCTAGGAAACATTAAGAGGAATGTTAGCTACAAGAGTAGAGAGGTTATCCTTAAACTCTATAACTCGTATGTCAGGCCACATTTATTTAGAGTACCTTATACAAGAATGGGCATCACATTTTAGACATGATATCAACCTGCTGGAGTTAGTACAAAAGAGGGCAACCAAATAATAGTTCCCTGAACCACCTTGAACATCAAGATAGACTGAGGGTACTAAATATTATGTTCTCATTTGAAAGAAGATGTGTGAGGGGAGATATGATTGAGCTTTTTAAAATCTGTTCTGGGATGGATAAGTTGGATTTTAGCAAGTTCTTTGAATTGGAAGGTAGTAATAGGACTAGGGGTCACCACTTAAAAATTAAAAAACAGAGGTG
This sequence comes from Ceratothoa steindachneri, assembly GCA_963969495.1. Classification (NCBI taxonomy): domain Eukaryota; kingdom Metazoa; phylum Arthropoda; class Malacostraca; order Isopoda; family Cymothoidae; genus Ceratothoa; species Ceratothoa steindachneri. Next base: position 88,473,119 of record OZ018322.1, read on the forward strand.
CAGGTTGGATGTTAGAAAATATTTTTTTACCAATATAGTGGTAGATTACTGGAATAGTTTGCCATCTGAAACAGAAGACAGTCCAAACTTGAATGTTTTAAAACGCAGATTAGATGATTATATGGGGAGGGGAGGGGGTATTCTAGACTCATTCGTATGGATGCAGTTTTTTTATTATTGTATATTATGATTGATTTTGATGAGTCTTAACGATGATGCTTTTTGTTTTTAACACATTCCAGTGGATGGTTCTAATTGTATATTGTAGATGCAGGATCTGACACAATACTATGGATGCATTTTGTGGGCGGGTTTTGATAGATGCAGATGACTTTTGATAGGCCCTTGTGGCTTTTGTCATCCATGAAATCATGTTATGTTCAGGTTCAGGTTGTTGAGCCACCTTTTGTACCGGGATATGGCATTTATTTTCTGTGGAGAGGAGAAATAATTTATTAGCCTTGTTCATTTCTCTTCTTACACACACACTGCAAAAATTTCTATTCTGATTCTCTTATCATCTATATCTTTTTTTCAACACTCAGTCCATAATCCTCCCTTCTCTCCACCTCCTCCCAGCTCTATCACCAATTTTTCTTTCAATTTCTCCCTCTCAAGACTGAGGCCCACACATTCCATAATCAAATGTTCTATAGATTCTCTCTGCCCTAATAGGCACCACTCACATCTATCCTCTCCTCCATTCCATCTGTATGTCCTCCACTTCACCTCCAAGGACCCAGTCCATTCCTTAAATAGTAGCTGGCTTGCAAAAACTCCCATCATACATATTCTCAATGCAAGGCTCCTTTTTGCCTCTGTATATGTTCAGACTTGTCTTTCCATTTATTTTTCTTGTCCAGAACCTTTCTCCTGAATCTAATATTTTTTGTTTCAGCTTTCCTTTTGCTAGGTCCTCTATATAGATTGCTTCTAATTCATACTTCGTATCCACTCTCATTTACTTCTTTGCGCCACTCAGTCCTATCGTAGGCAGCATACACATAACATAATTTCACGAATCACAAAATCCACAAGGGCCTATCAAAGGTCATCCGCATCTAATAGATGCCTATGTCTCTATTCCCATCCCTTGCAGTCTCAACTTATAGTTTGCTTTCATCCTTGCCACCCTCTCTTCATACCTACTCCAGCCCATTTCTCCTCTCAGTGCCTCTACTGCTACATATGGATTGGCCCCTAGTGTAATTCTTGCCACTTTGTTTTGGATCTTTTCCATTCTCTCCAATTCTGCCTTTGTCACTTTGCAGACTTCATACCCATACAGGGTCATTGGGACTGCTATCCCTTTCCACAGTTCCCTTATCATTTTATATTTATTTGCTTGCTTAGTTGCCATGTTCCTCAACATGCCAGTCATTCTAAGCATATTTAGTTCATTTTGTTTCTTATGCTTCTCAAATATATCTTTCTGGTTACATACTGTCATACCCAAGTATGTATAATCATTTACCACTTCTAGAATGTCGTTTCCTAGGATCCATCTTTCATCTTTCATTCTCCAAATATAATTATTTTGCACTTTCCTCTACTAAATTTTACTCACCATTCTTCCCCATACTGGTACACCACATTCAAAAGTCTCTGCAAACCCTCTGCTGTTTCACTAACCAGAACTATGCCATCTACAAATCCCAGGGTTGTCAATATGCAATCTCCAACCATGACTCCTTGACCTTCCCTCTTTACTCTCTCCAAAAGTTCTTCAATGAAGAAGCTGAACAAGCTAGGAGACATGGTACACCCTTGTTTAACCCCGATGTCACTCACCATCCAACCTGTTTCTATGTCTTTCTGATTTAGTTTGACTTTGTTATTCTCATATAGTTTTTGTATTACATTTAGAATATTTGCATCCCTCCCCAGGTCTTTTAGTCTTGCAAACAATTTCGTTCTATCAAATGTATCAAAGGCTTTCTCTATATCAAGAAAGCAGGAATATAGCACACCCTCTTGTTTTCTTACCCTCTCTATTGCATTCTGTAGTATATAGAGATTGTCTATGGCTCTTCTTCCAGCCCTGAATCCATTTTGCTCATCTCCAAGTATCTCTTCACGTTCATCCCACTCCTTCAGTTTCTTTGTCATGATGCTACCAAACAACTTTCCTTCACACTCATTATGGCTACTGGCCTGTAGCTATCTACCAGTTTTCTGTCTTTACCACCTTTGGGGCAACAAATTAATCCTACTTTTCTGCCAAGTCTCAGACACCCATCCATTCACTAGCATATCATTAAAAAGGGTTGTTAGTAACTCTGTCCTTTCTCCTCCATATTTAAGAAATTCACAAACTATCCTTTTTCATCCATTGCCTTATGGTTTTTTAACCTTTTCAACCCATATTCTATGTCCTCCCTGTTAATTCCTATATGTTCATCCTCTAATTCCTGTACTGCATACACAAGTTCCTCATTAGCTCCGATTTCTTCCCATCCCTCCCGCAGAGGATTCGCAACACCCTCACCAATTCTTCCTGCCGCCCCAACAAGGTCTGCTCGGTGGTTCAAGGAGAGTGTATTGAAGAGAGTATTTTCTAAATTTATTAAAAACAAATAAATATTCCAAGCAAAACCAAAATCACAGCCCCAAAGCCTTTAAAATAAATATACCTTATAACCTACAAAAAATTACTATATGTACACACTATAGGTGGCCTTACAATTTTATTGGCCAACAACCGCAATCACAAAAATAAGTGTCTAGGGCTTCACAAACAGATTGCCCAATGCAAATATGCGAGTCTGTCCAACTCATTGGATCTGGGAATGCTATTACCGGTATAAAGGGGGGGGGAGGTAGGCGGGCCTGCTGTCTGAGGGAAGAGGAGGTTCCTTATGGTATTCTTTCCTGTTGGTCTGGCAGTCCAGCTCCAGCCAATGCGAAATGATACGGAAAGTGGGAGGACTCTGGCTCCAAGCATGCGTAGGTGATTTGGAGGCAGTCTCAAGACTTATGCTTCAAAAACAGTCCCCTTACTGCCACACGAGGGTCAAGATTGGCTGCTGCCACCTCACCAATTCAGAATGCACTGGACAAGCCGGCATCAAGAAGCTGGAAAGGAGAAGGCATTTTCAATCACCCAATCACTGTCACACTTAAAAATTCTTATACTGCCATACATACACACCCACCAATTCACACTAAGACTCACCTTAGTGATGGGATGAGTTCTCGGTATCGGTATCGAACGATTTTAGTGGTATCAGTACTCGTATAAAAAAAAATTTGCCCCTTAGTTTTCGATACCAACGTTCGAACCAAGACCCTTAAATGCCTCTTTACACTACAAGAATACCGACAACTTTTTGCTGATTTTTGCTGCCAGAAGCACGAAACCGGGAGAAAGTTGCCGATACTGGCAACTCCGACGTGTCTGTGTTTTGCTACTGGTTTCAGCAGCATCATTCTCACTATGAGCATGTTTGTTGATATTATATCGTTTATCAAGTTAGGTCTATTTTTTGCCAATTGTCAAAAGCTGCTACTGTTGAACAATCAAGAACATTCATGAATAAAGGCGGGGTTATACAAGCGCTGCCACCACACGCATATTTTTTCTGGTTCGACCCTTTATCCAGATAATTTAATGATGTAGATTAGTTGTGTTTTCTAATTATATGGTAAATCCTGGCAAAGAACGAAGGTGAAGATGAAATCATTATTTTGCAGTTAATTGTTGAAGAATAATGGCAGCATTTTTTGCGTATGCGGAAAACTGAAGTTCAGCATGCACGCTCAAACTATCGAGAACATTCATGAGTCAGGGTAGGAGCCTAACTATTCAGCTTCCTTCTCAATTGTAATTGAACATGTGTACTTTGTTACTTAATAACTATCAAAATATGTCTCCAATATAATTTTGAATATTTCTTTCACTATTAAACTATTAGCAATTTTGCCTGTGGGGGGAGACAGGGATGAATGGGGGCCATGATAAAAGTCTATTGAGTCCCCCACCCAGAGCGACAACAACAATACAGCTGTAACACACACACCCTGAAAAGAGAAGAAAGGAATTAGAGACTGGGAACGAGAGACGGACAACAATAGACTACTACACCGTGCCCGAATGATTCTTCCCCAATATTCTTCAATTTGCATCTTTATTTTTTCCTCATCCTTTCATTCTCCTTCTGTTGTCTTAATTATTACTTTGTCCTCACTTTTATCCCCTTCCAAGGCCCTCCACAGATATTTCCACTGCTCTCTTTCTTGAACATTTACACTCAAATTGCTCCACTGTCTTATATTTTCCTCTTCCTCCTTGATCTTTGCATCTCAGATTACTTGTATAACTTTTTGCTTTTGCTTCCTATATTCTAATTCCATCCTTTCCACTTGTTCTGCCTCAACTCTCCCCCCTCTCTCTCTACTTTGCCTTAGTTTTCTTAGTTGTTTGTTCATCTTTCTCCTAGTTAAGTACTCTTTCTCCACTTCCTTGTTCCACCACCCCTTGCTTGACCTTTTCCCTCCTGCTCAGTTCCATTTTCCCCCTATCTTTTGCATCACCACCTCTTTTATTTTTCCTTCTAACTGCTTATAATTTACCCTCATATCCTCAGAGATTATTAATCCTGCCAATGCTTCTTCCATTTCATTTTTATATGCTCCCCAATCCCCCCCCCCCCCTTTCTTTTCCATATATTTCTCCGCTTTTCCTTTTTCATTTCCCATACTGAGTCGCATTTTACTTTGACTATTATAGCTTAAAGGTCAGTTTGGATCTCTATTTCCTGATTCACATCAATACATATGCCTTCATCTATCTTGTTGCACTTTCTGTTCATTATAGCCAAATCTATTGCACTCCTCCTCTCTCTTTGTTACCATGTTGGGATTCCTTGCACTTCTAGATTCTTCAAAATTACAGATACTTACAGAAGACTTCATGGAAGAGGCTTACACCTGTGACTCCAGATCTATATTATCAACTTGTGGCAGTGTGTGGTGGATTATTTTTGCTTTGTAATTGTATTTCAATTCTTGATTAAACCAAAATTTATCAAGTCTGACCTCAAACTGGTTGACTGATGCTGCTGCAATCACCCACTCAGGCAACTGATTCCAGTTATTTATCACCCTACACGGGAAAGCATACTTCCTTATATCCAGCCGTGACCTTGTCTTAAAAAGCTTCAGGGAATTTTCCCTGCTGATGTTTTCTTCTTGAAGTTTTAATATGCCTTGACTACATTACCCCATCATATTTTCCAGTGAGTATCTTGTAGGTCTCTATTAAGTCTCCCCGTGCTCTTCTGTATGCCAGTGTTGGTAGGTTCAGCTTCCTTTGTCTCTCTTCATAATTAAGGCCTTTAAGTTCCGGCACCATCCTTGTAGCCCTTTGTTGCACATTCTCCACCATCTCAATGTCTTTAACCAGGTGAGGACTCCATAACTGATTAGCATACTCTATATGTGGTCTCACCAACGCTACAAACAAAGCTTTAAATATCGCTGCATCCAATGTAACAAAGGTCGTTCTGATTATTCACCTCTGACGTTTACAGAGGTGAATGCTTTAACTACATGACAGCGCCTTTAATCATTTTGCGAATTATAATAGGGGTTGGGGGTGGGTTATGACATCAGAAATGACAAGGGGTGAACAATACAAACAAATAAACGACTTTATTGCGGATTTCGGTGATCCATAAAAAATTTAAAATACATTACAATTTTGAAGTATAAAATTTCGATATTACTTATCCAAAAGGCACCAAAGGATTATATTTACCTTAACAACTAAAATTACCACTATCTTACTGCTAATACTTATTCACCTATTTAAATGAACTGTCTTTAGGTATTAATTTAATAGTCAATTTTGACACAAATGGAAGATGATCAGACCCAAAAGAATCATATAATACATACATATCTGAAATTCCTCAGATGAAATGCAGTGGTCCAACCAAGATTTTGAATCCCATGCATCACTGACATATGTGAAAGTGTCTCTCGGCAGGCTTAGTCTGCTTGACCATTTAAGTTTATAGGTTTCACAAAAAAAATTTAAGTGTTTAAAAAACTGAGTCATTACCTAATATGTTACTATTGAAATCGCCATATACACAATAACATGTACTATCTAACTCTTCTAACAAAGTACCTAACTTATATAGTCTATCTATATATAATTCCTCATTTCTACTGACTCACATGGTAGGTATACATTAAAAATATACATTACTTGACAGTTAAGCACTATTTTAATACCAACAAACCAACCATAATCAAAAGTTAATCCACTTATATAATGTTCTAATTTTGAATTCCATATTATTGATACACCTTTTTTATTTTTCCTAGCTACTAATAAACAGTTACTATCATCATTTGGAGAGTTTAAGAACATAAGAAAAGAAGGAGACTGCAAAAGACCATTCATGGCCTACACCCCTATGATTTAAAAAAAGTGTATTAATCTCTTTACATTCCGTTTTTGATATCCATGTCTCCTGTAGTAAAACTATATCAAAATTATTTATTATCTTATTTAAACCAATTTCATTTGTTCGCAGACCCCTGCAGTTGTAACTAACTACATTTAATTTACTCTCCATTATGAGCAGATAACTAGGAATAAAAAAGCACAATGCAATGAAGATGGGAATAATAAAAAAAACTTAAAAATATACTACACAAATGGTCGGAGTATAAGGAAAAAGATAGATCTCTTAAGAGCGTTAGCGAGTGAAGAGAATTTTGATATAATTGCAATAACAGAGTCATGGCTTGATTTGGCAGGTAATCACTTTAAACCTGAGGTTGAGATTGAGGGCTTTAACATGTTCCATACAGATAGGAATAGGAAGAGAGGAGGAGGGGTTATTATTTATATTAAAGATAATCTCCAGTGTTGTGTAAGCAGTACAATTAAATTAGATGATAACACAGAGTCATTATGGCTAAATGTAAAGGAAGGTAAAAACAAGCTTGTCATAGGATTATTATACAGACCACCAAATCTTAGTAAGGAAGCTTCAAATCTTCTGTGGCAGGAGATTGAACGGGCATGTAGAAGTAAGCATGTGTGTATAATGGGCGATTTTAATTACAGAAATATAGACTGGGAAGCTCTTGTGGGTGATCAGGAGGCTGAGGAATTTTTGAATGTTGTCCAAGATAATTTTCTGAGGCAGATTATTAACAAACCCACTAGAGGTAATAATATACTGGATTTAGTTCTGACAAATAGGGAAGAAGTTATTAAGGATACTGAGATTGGAGGAAATTTGGGTAATAGTGACCATTGTGAAATTAGATTCAAGATGAAATGGAATGGTATTAATAGTAGCATGAACAATGTTAAAATTCCTGACTTTAGAAGAGCAAATTATAATGGGCTAAGGACTTACCTGGAGGCAGTTGTACAGAAACCAGGCAATGAAATCAATTCAGGAATAGATTCAATGATATCAGTTAGTGGAGACAATAATCACCAGGAGGAAGAGATTACAATTGAAGAGGAGTATGAAAGAATAATTGAGCAATTAATTACAGGTCAGATGATTAACATTCCATATAAGGAGATTAGGACTAAAAATAATGACCCAAAATGGATGACAGATAAAATTAAGCATTATATTGGCATTAAAAAGGGCATTTATAGGAAAATAAAAAATGGAGAGGATCACTTAAGGCAGAGATATAATGAACTAGCAAGAGATGTTAAAAAGTTAGTTAGAGTAGCAAGGAGAAATTATGAGATTAAAGTGGCAAATAGGGCAAAGGAAGATCCTAAAAGTTTTTATCAATTATACAAAACTAAGGTTAGAGATAAAATAGGCCCACTTATAGATTCCAATGGAGAATTAGTGAGTGATAGGGACTCAATGGCTGGAATGCTAAATGACTTTTTTCTCTCAGTATTTACACAGGAGGATACTCTAAATATACCTGAGGTGTCAATGATCTTTTGGGGTAATGATGAAGAGAAATTAAAGGATATCTTGATCACAAAGGAGATAGTGACAAAGGAAATTGATAAAATCAAAAGTAGTAAAGCACCCGGTCCTGATGAGCTCTTTCCTAGAATTTTGAAAGAATGTAAAGATGTGTTAAGTGAGCCCCTGGCATGCATCTTTAGAAAATCATTGGAGAGTGGCATGGAAGAAAGCCAATGAAGAATAATGGCAGCATTTTTTGCGTACGCGGAAAACTGAAGTTCAGCATGCACGCTCAAACTATCGAGAACATTCATGAGTCAGGGTAGGAGCCTGACTCATGGCTTTAGTAAGGGTAAATCCTGTCTCACTAATTTGCTGTCTTTTTATAGTAAGGTGTATGAAGCAGCAGATAATGATGAAAACTATGATATTTTATACTTGGACTTTAGTAAGGCTTTTGATCGAGTGCCACACTTACGACTTCTGAGCAAAGTTAAAGCACACGGGATCGATGGCAGTATATTTAGGTGGATTCAGTCATGGCTTGGTGACAGACAGCAAAGAGTTAGTATAGATGGAGTTAAATCTGAGTGGGGGTGTGTTAGCAGTGGAGTTCCGCAAGGATCTGTTTTGGGTCCTTTGCTATTCTTAATTTATATTAATGATCTTGACATAGGTATAAGTAGTGACCTGAGTAAATTGGCTGATGATACTAAGCTAGGTAGGGCCATTAGGGCTGATTCTGATGCTGTTGTAATGCAAGAGGAATTGACAATTCTGTCCAATTGGGCCGAGAAATGGCAAATGAAGTTTAACATAGACAAATGTAGTTTACTTAGTATAGGTAGAAATAATCCATTGAATAGTTATAAATTAAATGGGAGAATTTTAGGGAGGACCGATTGTGAGAGGGACTTGGGTATTTTGGTAAGTTCAGACCTTCGTCCTAGAAAGCAATGCCTAAATGCTAAGAATAAAGCTAATAGGATATTGGGATTCATTAGGAGGAGTGTAAGCAATAAGAGTGCTGAAGTCATTCTAAAACTGTATCTGGCGCTAGTTAGGCCTCATCTAGACTATGCAGTACAATTTTGGTCACCATATTATAGGAAGGATATTGATTTGCTTGAGTCTGTGCAGAGAAGGATGACAAAGATGATTGGTGGGCTAAGGAACTTACCTTATGGTGAAAGGCTCAGAAAACTAAATCTACATACATTGGAAAGGAGAAGAGTCAGAGGGGAATTGATTGAAGTCTTCAAATGGGTAAAAGGATATAATAAAGGGGATCTGGGTAAGGTTCTTATACTTAGTGAACATGACAGGACACGTAGCAATGGGTTTAAGCTTGATAAGTATAGGTTTAGGAAGGAGATTGGGAGGAATTGGTTTACAAATCGTGTGGTAGATGAATGGAATAGGCTCACTAGACATGTGATAGAAGCCTCCTCTCTGGGTAGTTTTAAGAATAGATTAGATAAATATATGGATGAAGCTGCTAGATGGGACTGACTTTTTTTTCTTCTTTTTTTTTATGTACATATATATATATTTTTCTAAGGAGTGGGGAGATTATATTTTGCGGTTGCATGAATGGACATAATCCTCTGGATGCATTTTATGTATATTGTAGATTAGATCTGACGAACTCCTGTAAAGGGTGACAATATTGATGACTTTTCTCTGGTAAGAAATCTTTTGTGTGTTGACTGGAACAGGAGCTGCCAAGTGTAGGCCATGAATGGTCTTTTGCAGTCTCCTTCTTTTCTTATGTTCTTATGTTGTACGTTGTGGTCTGAACCAATTGAAATAGATTCCTTTTGTCCATGTTGATGGGTCTATAAAGATTGAAGGGTCTTCACATTGAGTTTCCACTTTAAAACTACTGTAATTTTCAGGAAATTTTGATGGCATTTTGGTGCAATTCGCATCTATGTTTGTCTTCTTTTTAATATCACTTTTGAGTTCTTCTTCTGTATAGTCAGGTGCAAATTTGGTTACATAGACTCTAGCAAGCCTTTTAGCAACTCTAGTGCCTTCATCTGATGATGTACCGACTTTGATAGGTTTCTTGGATTTTTCTATTGAGTTCTTCATAGAGTTAATTAATTTTGTACTATCGGATTTTAGTATTTTTCCTCTTGCTCCAACATTGAACCACGGGTTTGTATCAGTGTCAACGGCTGGTAGAGCTGGGTATATGCATTCATAATTACTTTCATCCTCTGTTTGGGCTGATTTTCGGTTCTCATTAGAGTCCTTATTTGTATTGGTGGAGGTTGGATTGACTTGATTGCCATCTTGGTTTTCACTAGAAATGGGTTGAATAGTTTGGGTAGTAGTGTTAGGATGAGAGTCTGTATCTTCTGTGGGATTTTGATTCTTTATTTTTGGTTTGACTTTAGGTGGAACTGGGTTATTCGAATTTTGAGTCAGAGAGCCTTTTAGAAAATTAAGCTTTTGGTTATGCTGATAAAAGAGCTTGTTGTGCTCATTAATAATTTGATTTTGATTACTTATTTGTTTCCTAATTTCTTTTAAGGTATCAGATATATCTTTGTCTACTTCTTGACGAGTCATCAAGGTTGCTTTAATCAGTTTTACTTCATCAGCAAGGGATCCAGTTTTGTTAAGTAATGTGGAAACATCAATTAAATCAAAAGTCAATGGAGGGAGTTTGAGATCTTTTGAACCAAAGGAATGTTCGTCTAAATGATGTTCAATTTCAACAAACCTTTTGATAATATCTTCCATATTGTGTTCAGATTTTTTGTTTCCTTTACGTACAATATTGCAGCTGAGGCCATCCACCTCTTCCACATCAATGCTGAAAATATTTTTGGGGGCCACTTCAATTTCTTGCTCGTCATATGTATCTAGACATAATTTTATGATTATATCAGTAGGCAATAGGTCTCTCTTGTTATTTATAAAGCAAAGTAAACTGTTTATGATGGTGTTTTCAGGCATTTTTGATTTTGTGAGTTTGTGCCCCAGGCCCAAATATCAACAGGAAAAAATCTTACCATAAAATATTATTTAAAAATGCTGAATAAAAATTACGACGTAATTTAATATTTATAGGCCAGATAACTCATGAAAGACTGAAAATGGGGAAAAAGTTTACAGAGGTATTTGCCATGTTTGAAAGTTTGTGGATTGTTCACGATCTACTCACTCAATACTTTAACACAAATAAAGTATATAAAACAGGGAAATAAACCAAATTTGATATAACTAATCATTAATTTGAACTTACTTTTTTTTTTCTCTATATAGAAATAATTTTACCCAAATATAATCCAGTATGGTGACATTCCAATAGCCCTCAAAATTAAACTATAGCACGTACAGCAAAAATGAAACATAAATTAACATAACATTTACCATTAGCATAGATGAAAATAAGTCATTAAATACATAGAACTGAACTAAAAAATATATTTAAAAGAACTCATCAGCTCATAGAGTAGACATGTTTACCGATAATTTCCCCTTACCGGCTGTGGTGGGGCCGGGTTGCATTTCTGGCAGATTTTGAGGTGGGTGGTTGATGGTCAGCGTCGGCCTCGGCCTCCACCTCCAGGGGTCGCTTAGCTGCAGGCCCGTGGTTTACCTGCATGGCAGCAGCTGGTTCGTCTTCCTCAGAGTTACCCATGACGCACTAAAAATATGGTAAATATGTAGATTAGCGGCCCGGCCGAAAAAAAATTGTGTGTAAATATTATCGTTCACTCGTGTCGGAATATTCATGCGCGTTTGAGTCATAAGAACATAAGAAAAGAAGGAGGCTGCAAAAGACCATTCATGGCCTACACTTGGCAGCTCCTGTTCCAGTCAACACACAAAAGATTTCTTACCAGAGAAAAGTCATCAACATTGTCACCCTTTACAGGAGTTCGTCAGATCTAATCTACAATATACATAAAATGCATCCAGAGGATTATGTCCATTCATGCAACCGCAAAATAATCTCCCCACTCCTTAGAAAAATATATACATATGTACATAAAAAAGTCAGTCCCATCTAGCAGCTTCATTCATATATTTATCTAATCTATTCTTAAAACTACCCAGAGAGGAGGCTTCTATCACATGTCTAGTGAGCCTATTCCATTCCTTTTTGAATTATTATTCTATAAACAATTAGGATCATCTTAGTTTAGTCCCCCCATTGTTTACCCCCACATGAGCCGTCAACTTAAATGTACTCCAAAAATGTGAAACATTTTGGAACACGGACGAAATAGTACGTCCCATCGTTCGCGCCGATAATCTACATGTTTACCAAAAATACATCCGGATGTCTTCCGTGTTGTCACTCCAAAAGGTATTAGGGAAAACAAACCGAGAGAACCGGTAGGAAGAAATCTCATCGAGAAACCTTTCCGAAAAGGCCTATTATAAATGCGATCCTTTGTTTTAGGAAACGGGATATCTTCCAAAAATCTGAAGTACTTATTCCTCCTACGTAATTCGATCTATTCAAGATGTAGATTCCACACTAAATTTTCATACACATTTCTTCCGAACTTATGTATTACAGCGGAAAATACAAAACAAAAAACGTCACTGAATAGAAGGGTCGCTGAGAATATGTCCGATCGCTGCCCGGTGGGATCGGGCCGAAAACCTTAACAATTACCATTCGCTATTCCCAAGTTGAAACGAACCATCTGAATATCACTATTTCCCAATGCTTCCCCGGCAGTCAATTCCTAAACCAAGTGATCAACATTTAAAAGAACCAGATGATTTGCGATTATTTCGTCCTACTCGGTTTGTTGGCTGTCAGGTTTCCAGCGTCAGGCAGACGTTATTTTTCATACAGAGATTGATGACTTGTTGTTTTGTAATACACAGTCCCCCCTCCCCCCCAAAAAAAACGGGCCTGCACACACTTTTTGTGATATTTCCTTCATTTATTCACTAAGAACCCTTATATTGTAGGATATGACAGAAGCAACGCCTGTAAACATAACAAGATCTCAAAGGGGGCTCCAGCAAAGAATATACTGCGCCAAACATTACTACAAGACAGGCTCGTTCAAGAAAGTGCAGGACGCTTTCGTGCATCAGTTCGAATGTGAAAAATCCCCCTCCAAGAGCAGAATTCAGGACTGGGTGGACCACACACTTCGAGAACTATGGGACAGCGGAGAACCTCAATGCAGCCAGTGACAACCGTCCAAACCATTCAGGACGCCCCAAGAAGCGTACAGCTGAGCTGTTCAACAGAGTCCAAAACGCTCTGTGCGCAAGCGAATTCAGTCCCTCGGTATATCAAGTGAGACTTACAGGAGAGTGCTAGTAATAGATGTAAAGACATACCCATACAGAATACAGACCCTTACAGCCTCGGGAAAGGGGCAGAGAAAGGCTATGACAGTCAAGATACTGGAGAAGATTCAGGAGACCGCAACTTTCCTTAACCTCCTTTGGAGCTCAGATGAAACTCACTTCCATCTTGAAGGAAAGGTAAACTCTAAGACAAATGCCTTCTGGGGTACCTCCAAACCAAATGTGGTAGCCACCAAGACCCTACACTCTCATAAGTGCACGGTGTGGGCTGCAATCTCAGCCAGAGGCATCATCGGACAGTTCTTCTTCGAGGAATCTGGTGAGACAGTTATGATATTTGGTTATTAGTTGGATTGATTTTAGTTAATAAATCAGCCTAGGTAGCTATTTAAAAACCATTAACATAAATTTGTTGAATTGGATGTAATAGTCGTCTGCTAATATTTAGGCCTAACGACTGGCGTGAATTAAATTTAGAAAACTTTGGGTTTGTAAGAAAAACGGACGATAAACAAAATAAATATATTTACAAAATCAACGAATGCACAATGAGAGAATTGAATTCGGAAATAACTAATGAGCGGTTATTACAATTATACGGATGAATGATAAAATTAAATTAAGAATTGCTAAGGAATACAACGTAATGCAATGTATGGAAGTAATGAAAAGTAGAGTGAATGTGAGGTGAAGTGAGGTAAGGTATGGTAAAGTAATTAAGATATAGTAACTATGATAGACTATGAATTGGGATCTTTATGCTGAGAATGGCGAGAGAGGAGTGACGAATATTCGTGTTCAATGTGGTTTATCTGAAAGCGTGTGAGTTTGTGTATTTGACAAAAATAAGTATTGCCGAAAAGAATGTATCTTAGCCATGTTTTTGGGTGGCAATTATAAATTACAAAATATATATTGAAAATACATATACAAAATATATGAGAATGTAGAGTGATTCCACTTTGTAAAACGATTTTTGTTACAGAGCAGAAAATAGGTGATTCTAGGTGATTTTTAGGCACTGATTACAAACTTGTCTTTAGAATTTGCATATCGCGTATAGTTTTTATGTAATTTAAATTTTCCTTTTCAAGCCATTTCACAGTTTTGCTCAATATTGTAGCACTATGCAATTTTTAATATATTTAATATATATATATATATATATATATATATATATATATATATATATATATATATATATATATATATATATATATATATATATATATATATAATATATTAACATTTTTAATATATATAAAGCAGACTATAATGAAGCTCAAATATCATTGAATTCTAATTACTGAAGGTTTTTCTGTTATTTGTCAGATTTTCAGATTAATACATACTTATTTGTGATAACTTTTCTGCTTCTGATAACTGGTAAAGAAAATAACACGTTTATCAAAGTTTGCTCTGATAATGACCTTATGATAAGGAACTCACATTGTGTATCGTTTGCTTGCTCAAGTTTGTATTTTAATCTTGTCATGGCTTCAAGTTCTAGACGCAGATGTGTAAACAGCCCCAACATATTTTGTTATGTTTGTGGGCAATTCACACCAGTGGCACAACGGAGAAAAATAGAAACAGCAGTAACGATGAAGCAAGCCAACGTATACTATTTTGGATGCAAAGTAGGGGACCAGGATAAAGATTGAGCCCCTCATATTTGCTGTACGCAGTGTAACACCATGTTGGCAGCTTGGTTAAATGAGAAGAGAAGGCAATGCCATTTGCTGTTCCCATGATATGGTGTGAGCCCTCAAATCACTTTGATGATTGCTATTTCTGCCTAACAATTGTGGCTGGATTTTGAAAGAAAAACAAATCTTAAAATTGTTTATCTAAATTGCGCATCACTTCTTCTTGGGTTACAGTTAAGATACAAAAAGTACATGTTCTTTTTATGTCTATAGGATAGCAGAGATGATAAAAATCACTATAAAAAGCGAGAATGGCCAGCCAAAGAAAAACACATTGTTAGAAAACATAATGTTAAGCATGATGCTCTAGTATATCCAAAAAAAAGTTCATCTTCCACCTCTTCACATTAAATAAGGGTTAGTGAAGGCTTTCAATATATGAAAAACAAATTCAAAGGATCATTAACTGATGCAAAAATAGTAGCTGGAGTTTTCACTGGACCACAAATTCGCAGAGTTGTTTCTGATGATTCCTTCACTTTGTGTCTCAAAGAAAGGAACGCGAAGCATGGACATGCTTTCTGGAAGTCACTGAAAACATCCTCAGCAATTTTAAATCTCAAAATTACCGAGAAATAGTAAACAATGTGCTGGAAGCCTATGAAAAGATGGTATGTAGAATGTCACTTAAAATGCATTTTCTGCATTCTCATCTCGGTTTTTTTCCTGAAAATCTGTCAGCGGTTAGTGATGAACATGGTGAACGTTTTCATCAACAAATTTTGGTTATGGAGACGAGGTACCAAGTAAAATTTAATCCAAATGTGATGGGGGATTATTGCTGGTCTTTACAAAAACAAACTTTGATGCCTCACAAAACAAAAACGAGAAGGCTACAGCAAAGTTTCTTTAAACTTTAAGTGCATAACAAACTTAATCAATTCAATAAAATCTTCATAACATGAGAGGGGGGGGGGTAACTTCGCCAGTGATCTACACTGTTTGTCCTAAGGCAGAATAAAGAAGGAAGGCCCACTTTTAAAATATTTTCTTAAAAATTAAAAAATTACAAAATAAAAAGATTTTTTTTATTTATTAATCGGAACAAATAGCGAAAGGGCGGGGGGGGGGGCATTACACAAAATCTAGACGTGATAGAGAATTTTGGTTTTCAAATTCAGATTCAGCACCCTCGAACTAATTAAAAACACTTATTCACATGCCTGTAACAAACAAAAAGTTAAAATTTGTTGCCTAGTGTTATACATAACTAAGTTGAGATTTTATATAAGATTTAATCGAAATTGTGGGAATTTAAATGGGAAAATAAATGGATAATTTTACATTGAATTCAAAAAGACAAGTATGCTAATATTTATGCACAAGGTACATGACGTTAAAATGATATTAGGTAATGTAAATATTTAAAATGATGCAATGGAATATTGATATATGTAATATTTTATAGGAATGCCAGAGGGCATTGCTATACAATGACAGTCACCAAGGAGCGGTATGTTGAGGTCCTCAAAACATTCAAGAGGGAGCTGCAGACCCTGTTCCCTTCGCTTATGGGAAACTTCTGATTCCAGCAAGATGGAGCAAGCTCTCACCTCTCAAACGTGTCCCGAGATTGGCTGACAGAGAACTTTGGTAGCTGTGTGATCAGTCCCAAGACTGATTTTGAGTGAGAACCTCACAGCCCAGACCTTAGCCCCCAAGATTTCTTTTTCTGGGGCTACCTTAAAGAAAGAGTGTACACAAGTATACCCAGGACCATCACAGAACTCAAGGAAGCCATCAGAGAGGAGATCAGAGCCCGTAGTCGGTCGGTTTATAAGGACGTCATGGACTACTTTATGCTGCGCCTCAAGAAATTCACATAGCTAAATGGAGGTCATCTCGAACACGTGCTCTAGAAGAAAGAAAAAAAGTCAAAAGACTCATGTTTTGATAGGATGTTTTTAGACACAATAAACTAGTTATCACCAAAGTTTCATTCAATCATTGCAGAAAATTAAGAAATTAAGAAATGATGGCAATCAAAAGTTGGGCGCCGTTTTGAGGGGGTGACCCTGTATATAATGAGTTGAATTTTGTTCGTTGAAGTTTTGACTCTTCGAAACTCAAGTCTAGCAACATAGTCTACGAGTTCAACTACCAATCACAGTCACTTGAAAAACGAAAAATGTTCATGGGAGAAATAATTGACCATCCACAAGTAGAAAGTTGCCAACAATATACAATGGTCTTTTATATATATATATATATATATATATATATATATATATATATATATATATATATATATATATATATATATATATATATATATACATATATATATATATATATATATATATATATATATATATATATATATATATATATATATATATATATATATATATATATATATATATATATATGTATATATATATATATATATATATATATATATATATATATATATATATATATATATATATATATATATATATATATATATATATATATAGAATAATTGAAAATAACATGACGTGATATATAGATGTATTTAAAGGCCCAAGGAAAATGGAAATTGGAAACATAACCTGGAAAAACGCTAAGGAGAATATTATATTTGTACATTCTAATATTCTCCAGACCGTTTTTTCAGGTTGTGTTTTCAATTTTCATTTTCTTTGAGCCTTTAAATACATTTATATATCACGCGTCATATGATTTTCAATTATTACAAACAAAAAAGCCCGTGCCCCTTTAACTAGAAAAACACTTGTCTTGTCTCTCACTGGATAAAAACTTACTCTTTGTTATTCAAAAGGCTTCTTCAATCAACCTTTGGGGGGGAGGTGAGGATGGTAGCTCTTGCGATGAGCGTCGTGGTCATATAAGCGATGACCGCTTTATGACACAGGTTCAAATCCAACTTCTTTATTTATTTTCATATAACGGTTAAAATAGTTTGCCCTATCTTTCCGTTCTCTATTTCTCCCATTTTCTTTCCAGGTTGTGTTTACAATTTCCATTTTCCTTGGGCCTTTAAATATATATATATATATATATATATATATATATATATATATATATATATATATATGTGTGTGTGTGTGTGTGTGTGTGTGTGTATGTATGTTTCTGCTTCTAGCAAGCCGGATCTTCAGCAGGAAAAGGAGAACAACTACTGAATATAACATATATTTCCAACGTTTCGGGCTCTGGACCCATCTTCTAGGCTAGAATGTTAAAGATATATATAAGAAGAATTGCTTAACAATTATGAGAACTTTAGGGGTAACCAATTTAGCGGTAGGTTTGTGAGAATTTATTGAATGCTAAGTTGAATTATATTGAGCCCAGCTAACTAAAGGCACCATCTAAGTTCCTAAATATCTTAGCAATGAAAGAATTTGAAGAAGGATGCTTGAATGAAAAATAGAATATGAATTCAAGGTTACAAAAATAAGTTTATTTACAAACCTAAATGAGATATATTAATAGGAATATAGTACTTGGTAAGAACTTAATTGATTGAATTAATAAATGGGATAGTTTAGGTTCGAATGGCGTTAATTTACAAAATTAAGGAGTCTTTGTACGACGATTTGAAGTTTTGGCGAAACCATGTTTTACTGAATATACGACAACTAGAATTTAAGAAAATGGCAGCAAAGTAAAACAAAGAAATATTACGTTCGATTATGACTGTTTGTTATTACAATAATTAGAAATTTTGTCGAGCCTTTGATAAATAATTATTTAGGAGTAAATATATGTGAAATTATTGGGAATTGATGGTTAATAATGATCGTTATTAATTGGAACTGTTGGTTAACGTGATTAATGGATCTGGAAATGACTGATGCCATAATTAATTTTAGTTTGATACAGAGGGGGCAACAAGTTAAGAAAACAGACTTAAATTTTGAACTGACCTTTCTCGATGAGCACAGGAATTAAGTGAGAAAGAAACGTGGGTGTAAGCGCGCTTGGGAAAAATGAAAATGCTGCCAGCCGAATTTTAGCGGTGAATAGCCTATATATAAATATATTGGGTGTTTTGTTAAGGGAAGGAGGGATTTTTATAAACATGTAGGGGGGAAGTTACCCTACAGAACAATGATAATTAATGGCTTTAGGCTAAAAATGTAGTAGGATATATATATATATATATATATATATATATATATATATATATATATATATATATATATATATATATATGCAAAAAAAATCCAAAAGGAAAACAAAAGGCAGATTCCAAGTACTTTCGAACTTCTTCAGTTCATTCTCGAGGAATAACGAAAAATTTTACAAGGCTGGTATATATATGAGAAACAACAAAGTAAAGCCCGATCATGTAAAACGAAATGACACAAAATAGAAAATTATTATCATCAAAGACGGATATGAAGTATAAAACCAAATAGATAAGTTCTACTTCCTGGAATTCCATACACACCTAATTGTGAATACATAAAAATAAACGAGAGAAACATAACTAAATTAATAAATCAAAAGGAAAAGATTTAAAATGTACAATTTCGTTATAAATAAGCATTTTAATAACAGGGTCCAGTTTATAGAGACCGAAGATATATTAAAATTAGGCGAAGAATTAATGAATGAACATCTGACAATATTTCTTTGAACAAATTCATCAGATTTGTAAATAAGTTTAGCCGAATTCCAATTGATAGGGTGACTGTTTTCAGATAAATGGACAAAGAAAACACTACTGCTTTCCCCCCTCCTAATATTGTATTTATGTTGCGGCAAGCGTACACTTAATGATTTACCGGTTTCCCCGAAGTATTTTTAGGGCAAAATGAACAATCGACAGAATACCTCCCTCCCCATACTATCGTTATTATTATGAATCAACATTTTGCACATGGTAGATTGATACTTGAATATGACAGAAATATTTCACTTATTCAAGAGGCGGGAAAGCAAGGAAAAGGGCTAGGAAAACGATAAAACAAGGGAGTTCTTAAAATCGTATGCGGGAGAGATTTCAGTTCTGTAAAATGATATTTTTTTTTTTGCTAAATCTAGGCATCTGCAAGAAATTTTTGAGAGTAGCAAAGATTGTTACCGATTTCAAAGATCTTGGAAATCTCAAGATCCAAGAATTCCGGGCTGGCGACCCGCATTTCCCGGAGAAACATTGAAATAAATACAGACCGTTTGACTTTATCATTATGACCTGAGTTATATTCATTTTTACTCAGATCAAGGTTAGCAGGAGACATGGTAGGATAGTGGTATACATTTTGTATAATGATGTCGATGGTCTGAGAGATAGGCACATTAATAAATAAGCTTTCTACATCAAGGGATGCTATTAGTCCTGTCGGTCTTGTAGACTGGAGTATATCGAAAAATTCCTCCGTCGAGTTTATTCTCTATTTTGAAGAAATGTATGGTTTAATTATTTCATTTAAGGTTTTAGCTAGACGATTTGTTGGTGTGGTGGCTTGAGAAATGATGGGCGTCAGTGGGTTGTTCAGCTTGTGTATGTTCACGTTTCCATACAATAACCCATTGAGGACCATTACCTCTCAAGGTGAGTTCTGAGTTACAAATGTTGTTTACAATTATAGTATTAGTAGTACAGGTTAAGCTCTTATAACGACCGAATACTAAAGCGTTCGTAGGCTATATAATGAAGTTAAATAAAGAAAGACATATACAAACAACAGAGGTTAATATATTCCAATAATTTTATGAGAATCCACATACATATATTCTTAAAGTGCGCTATCATTTACTTGAAGATATTATTGAATAAAAAAATTTCAGGAATAATTAGTAGAATTAATGAGCGATTATATGTAGTTATTAGTGAATTGCTATAGCGATGTATTTCGTTATAGTAGCAATACCTGTATATCATTATGTCAAAACTAGCATGCCCGCCCGTCAAAAATGTAGGAAATAAAGCTTGATAATGTATATATTCCTAATAATACTGAAAGTCAAGATTTTACTATGTAATTCTGAATATGAAGGACTAATAATATATAAAATTGTGCTGGGTATTGTTATAAATTGTCCATGAAAACAACCAACAAGAACAACTGGTTGGTTTATATTGTAATTTCCATCTTCATCGTTCTCTTCCTTGTCGAAACAACATGGAATAGAAAAATCTTTACCCTAACCCTAAGCAAAGCGTGGGAAGAAAACAGGAGGAAAATGGAGCAGTGGGTGGTGATAAATATGTTAGTGAAAGAATGAACCATGTGGAAGGTGTCAGAAGTGGGTAAGAGACATAGATAATGGTTTGCATTGTGACCAGTGTGTAAGATGGCATCATGCTAGACGTGAGAGGGTTGGAATGGACTTATATAAGGCACTACAGAATGCTCCAGAACAGTTGTGGTTATGCTCATAATGTAGAGAGAAGGGTAAAAACTTAATGGAAACTACGAAAATTAGAATATAAAAATGATGAGCTGGAGAGGAAGATGACAATTTTGGATGGAAAATGGAGTCATATGAGGGAAGATATGATTAAAGAGGTGACAAGTAGACTTAAGGAAGATATGAACCCAGAGGAGTTACGACAGGGTATTTCTAGAGAAACTTTAGATAGAAATGAAATTCTTACAGAAGCCAGAGCACAAGCAAGGCAAGAGGAGTTACGACAAGGTATTTCTAGAGAAACTTTAGATCGAAATGAAATTGTTCCAGAAGCCAGAGCACAAGCAAGGCAAGAGATAAGAATAGAAATAAGCAATGTGATGAGAGAAGAAGAGGAGAGAAAACGGAGATAAAATAACCTAATATTATATAATGTAGGAGAAATAAGGAGTGAAACCGAAAAACATGAAAGAGAAATTTATGAAATGTACGGAGGATTATTCAAGAAAGGATTAGGTATTGATACGCCTTTCGATATAGAAGACATTATTAGATTGGGGGAATTAAAGGATGAGTTTTACCTGTCCTGGTAAAACTCAAGAATTCCAAGGGAAAATGGGAAATCCTAAGGAAGGCAAAAAACCTGAGACTAACAAATAGAGGGTTATTATTTTACCAGATTTGACAAGAGAAGAAAGAGAATTGGATAGAAAATTACGAATGGAACTCAAGAGTAGGAGAGGCGCAGGAGAGATGGATTGGTACATCAGAGAGGGTGAGTTATGTCGCCGTAAGAATATTTTAACAAGGAGTCAGGAGAAGAATTAGAAAAAAATAAATATATTGGCTTAATTAATATACAAGGGTTGACAAGACAGAAGGCAATAGAAATGGAAAGAATTATGTATGAAAAAGACTTTAATATAATATGTTTAACGGAAACACAGCAAAGGATTAAACAAATAAATTTTAGTAATGAAATAGAAGAATATTCTTGGATGAGAAAGGAGAAAGATAAGAGAAGAGGTGGAATTATGTTGTTAATAAGGAATAGACATTATCAGAGTGTGGAAATAATGAATACTGGAAATAATGATGTAATGGAGGCAGAAATAATGATATATGATAAGAAATTATTGAGAATACTATTAGTGTATATGGATGTTCAAGACCAAGAGAGAAATGAAAAAAATAGGAGTACAATAAGGAAAAGATTGGAGGAATTGGACATGGATAATGACATGTTGATGCTAATGAGTGATTTCAATGGACATTTAGGGTTTATTGGAGAACAATCTATAAATAAAAATGGAAAATGTGTAATATAATTAATGGAGAGTTGGAATTTGAATTTATTAAATGCATACGAAAGATGTGAAGGTGTGGTGACAAGGGAACAAAGAGGAGAAAAAGTGCAATAGATTCTTTGTCTTGGTGAATGAGAAACTATATTTACACTTTGAGGTTATGTATATAGAAGAGAAGAAGGTTGTTTGTGATTTATCTAACGATTGCTTTATGGAAGTAAAATTAAGTTATAAGATAAGGGGGAAACAAAAGAGGAGTAAACAATATAAAGAATTGGAATACTACGTAGTATCAAAAGAAGAACCAAAGAATAAATTCTTAAAGCATCTGGAAGAAGATCTAGATTTATTACCGGAAAGTGATATTGAGATGAAAAAAAAGTAGAGATGATTAGTACTGTTGATAAGTACTTGAAGAGGAAAATAAGAAAACATGTGAAGAAAGGGAAGATTGATCCAGTATGGTTTAACCAAGAAATAAAAGAGAATATAGCCAAGAGGAAGGACTATAACCGGAAGAAGAGAAATGCCAAGAATGGAAGATAAAAACAAGTATACCACTTAATGTATGAGGAACAAAAGCAATTTAGACATAAATTAATACAAAAAGCTATAACTGAACATGAAGTAAAAATAAACACACAAATCAGAGATAAAATGAATTCAAACAAAAACTATAAATAAACTACGTGGAAAGGATTTGAAAAATAAAGAAGTGAAAATATATTATGAACTAAATAAAGAAGGTGTAGAGGATTGCAGTGAAGAAATTGAATCTTTCTGGAAAGGAATTTATCAGAAACGTCCGAATACAATAAGTGGGATTTGGAGTGAAGCGTTGGAGAGAGAGTACAAGCATAGACTAACAGATCAAGATAACACAAGAATTAACATACTTTATAGTGAAGTACAAGAAATATGTATACCAGAAGAATTGGAGGAACACTATGATATGGTTAAATGAAGAGCAAAAAGAGGGGAGGAGAATAGGTTGTTGTGAGAAATCCCTATGCAAGTAAGGAGGTATCAAAATATTCCTGAGGAATTAGTGGAGATTTTGATGCACTAAAGGGACGTATACAGGAAAGACCACTAAAAGTAATGAAAAAAAGTGCAATTCACATGTCAAGAGGTGCAGGAACAGATAAGGAAATTAAATATCAATAAAAAACCAGGTCCAGATGGAATAAAAACTGAGATATTGAAATGGATAAATGACCATGAGAAGATGAATGGAATTCTAACAAAATGTCTGAATAAAATAACCGAAGAAAGGAACCCACCAGAGAACTGGAAAAATCTAAAACCATATTGTTACCCAAAACAAAATGATTAAAGAATTTAAACCAATAGCTCTGACAAATGTGGGATACAAACTATACATGAGTCTAATAAAAAATAAGATAGTGCAACATCTTGAAATGAACGGGGAATTAGATGAACTGCAAGCTTGATTTACTAGAGGACGGAGGCTGGAAGACAACATATTTATATTGGACTACTGCATAAAAGAAGTAAAAAGAAAAAAGGAAAAGCTTGTGTTAACAGTTATTGATTTCAGCAAGGCTTTTGACTCCATTGATCGAGCTATTTTAATACAAGCATTAAAAGATTATGAATGTGACAGTAACCTAATTACAATTATAGCAAAACACTATAGTGGTGACATGACAAATCTGTACATGAGCAATGAATCTCTGTGTGAAATCAGAGTTACCAGTGGTATAAAGGGACGTATACAGGCTATCAAATGCCAGGATATAAACCCTCCATGACTAAAGCGGTGCAGGAATTGTAATTGGATGAAATATAGTGATAATATAAGACTCGACAGCCACCGAGGACGAACAAGACGGATTAATCCATCTCGCGAACCGCATAATCGATTTCGCCAATCAAACCCTTGAGCGAACTCCATTGGCTGACTGACAATGAGATACTTTTCTTTCCAGGCAGATATTTACCATCCTTCTCATAGAACTCTCGGATGTCCACATAAATCTTGCTGCGGAAATCTCTTACAGAGACTCTTCGGTTTCTATCGAGTTCCCAGTAGGATTGACCATCCTTGTCTTTCAGGACTTTGGCGGTGCTTACTTTAGATTTCTTCTTAGGAGGGGGACTCGCCTTGGCATGCCTTTATTCACATACAAAGTAAATTATTTGAGTGCTATGAACTTATTAAAACATATGTGAAGCACCTCACAGAAAGTTTACACAATTTTAATTGGATAATGAACCAGAGGCAGGCGGAGCACGAGGCTGGAAGACAACATATTTATATTGGACTACTGCATAAAAGAAGTAAAAAGAAAAGAGGAAAAGCTTGTGTTAACAGTTATTGATTTCAGCAAAGCTTTTGACTCCATTGATCGAGCTATTTTAATACAAGCATTAAAAGATTATGAATGTGACAGTAACCTAATTACAATTATAGCAAAACACTATAGTGGTGACATGACAAATCTGTACATGAGCAATGAATCTCTGTGTGAAATCAGACTTACCAGTGGTATAAGACAGGGGTGTACGTGTTCCCCTCAGTTATTTGTGGTGGTGGTAAACCAAATTATAAAACAAATATGCGAAACAAGAATAGGTTTTAAGAATAAAATACTGTATGTGCCGGCACTTTTCTTTGCTTATGATGGATTGCTTTTGACCAACTCTATAAAAGCTATGAAGCAGCTGTTAAATGTATTAGAGGATGTAGCTGGAAAATGTGGTCTTGAAATACGCCAAAAGAAAAGTAAATATATGATCTCTAATGAAAAGAATAAACAAGAACGAATAAAAAATATAAAAGTAGTACAAAGGATAAGATATTTAAGGATCTCAGTAAATGATAAGACCAACTGTTTTCAAGAACATAAGGGAGCAAAAAAATGAAACTTGTAGGAAATTAGCCAATGTAACATACTCAGTGATAGCAAGATCATGAAACAGACTTATGATAGGAAAAAAAAACTTGGGGGAAATCAGTAGTGCTACCATGTGTGATGGCAGGATCAGAAGCTGTGGTCTAGAATACCAAAGAAATAAGGGAATTACAAAAGATTGAAAATTCAGTTTGGAGAAAAATTTGGGTGCTCCCGGTATAGGGTTTAAGTGAATATTGCGTCAATATTGTAGATAGTTCTGATCACAATAAACATCAAAACCTATATTATGTTATTCAAGGAAATGAAGTTAAATGCTAAAGTGAAATCTGAATTTTGCAGACGAAATTTCTTAGGCCTAAACCTGGACGACGTTGGGTGAATACGTGAATCAAAAACAAAGAGTTAAGAAAAATATATATTGTTAAATAAACAGTTAAATTATTTAAAGGTGAATTTTTACAGTAGCAGTTTGACTGGATTGAATTTTACGCGTGTGAATTAAATTTGCATGAGTTAACGAGAATGGGTAAATAGTAATTTGCAGTGGTGGGTAGTCCGTCAGTACCGATGATGGAAGGTCCGTCAGTCCGTCATTGATGGACTCACGTTTCGCTGGCGGACTGACGACTGTCGGAAACTTTGAAAGACTGACGGAATAAGCGCCGACGGAAGCGATTTTCGGCCGTCACCCAAACCGTCACTAACCCGAAAATCAAAAACGACCTTCGGCAAATAATGTTTCCGTCAGTCGTCAGCGAAACGGGAGTCCGTCGGTGACGAACTAACGGACCTTCCGTCATCGGTAATGACGGACTGCCCACCACTGGTAATTTGTAAATAGTTTGATAAATAGATTGATAATTTATAAATAGTAATTGGTAATATGTTAAATGTTTTTAACAAATATTAATTGGTAAATTTGACTTGGTAAATATTTTGATAAATATTAAATAGATTATAAATTGGTAAATGTTGATAAATCGTTAAATGCGGAAATAGATTATAAAGTATGATAAATAGATATTAAATAGTAATTAGCTTAATAGATAATTGATAGATAGTAAGTGGTTGATTGCAATTAAATTGGTTAAATAGTGGTTAAATAGATTGTATTATAAATAATTTGTAAGTAGTAATTGTTAAATAGATTATAGTTTAAATTGTTTTATGGGATGATATATAGATTGTTAAATGGATTATAACGGAGTTGGGAGGGTCTGTAAATGAAAAAAGAATCACGCATTAATTCGGGATTCTTTTTGGACATATTAAGCTAAAAAAATACAATTCAAATATTACAGACCTGATTCACCGATGCGAGGACAACGAATGAACCTCATGTTTAATTTTAAGACGCTTGGGAGAGCAGGAATAACAATCTCACGATTTATGTCAGGGTTACCAACCCTTCTTAAAATTTATTTCTAACTATATATATATATATATATATATATATATATATATATATATATATATATATATATATATATATATATATATAGCTGGAAATAAATATTTACACTTGTAGGGGTATAGACCGCTACAATACTGCCCCACCGAGGGAAAAGCTC
The DNA here is from genome assembly GCA_963969495.1 of Ceratothoa steindachneri. Classification (NCBI taxonomy): domain Eukaryota; kingdom Metazoa; phylum Arthropoda; class Malacostraca; order Isopoda; family Cymothoidae; genus Ceratothoa; species Ceratothoa steindachneri. The sequence goes on from OZ018322.1 coordinate 88,500,111, forward strand.
GCACAACACAAGGTATTTACATTAATTTTTAGTTTATATAGCGGCGAGGCCTCCTTACAACGTTTCCAGAACGGGTTATGGTGCCAATTGGCTGACTCGGATTGCGGATTAGGTGGCGATTAGTAGTGCTACTCGATTGAGGCGGGAGATCGTCGCGAGCGAGTACCGGAACGTCGGGTGACGATTGTTCTGGACCTCCCGAAAAGGCGACTGTCGAGAGTTGCGCGTTGGTCGCTTGGTGTTCTCCAGGTGCTGTCGAGTGGTCCTGCAACAAAAAGGGAAGCGGTAGCAGTTGGGAAGAAGAATGGGGGGGGGGAGGTAGAGATGGTTGGTGGAGGGTTTGCGAGTAAATAGTTGGGAGGAAAAGTTGCAGTTTGATTTGAAAGAGCCGAAGAAGGGTTTGGAAGTAGAGTTAGTTGGTTGGGTAGTGTTGAAGGAATAGTTGGGTGCGGAAGGTAAACGGGGATGACCACTAGACCTATATTAGTGGAAGTGAAAGATAGTAGCTGTTCCAGATGAACGGCCTCTATGAAAGCGAGTTTAAGCTGATCAAGGGAAACCGTATCCTGCTTTGTTCCAAGCTGCAGTACAAAGAATTTCGGCTTCCTGGAGACGACGAGAAAGGGTCCATCATAGACAGGTTGCAAGGATGTGCGGGTGGAATTGCGACGGACAAACACATGAGAGCAAGTTGCCATCTCCTTTGGCACGAGAGGTTTCTGATTAGCAGGCACTCTTGTGGAGGTCGTCTTTAACTCAGACATCACCCGTACTAAATTGTGTACGTATGCAGCAGGATGTATGTCGGAAGGAAGAGGACAGTCAGCGGAAGAAAAGAATTGACCTGGAAGACGAAGCTGCGTACTATAGACGAGTTCCGTAGCAGAGCAATTTAAATCCTCTTTCAAGGAGCCACGAATTCCCAGGAGAATTAAGGGTAGCTTGTCCACCCAAGTGATGTTAGGGTCAGTGGAGCGTAAACTTTCCTTGAGAGTCCTGTGTTAACGTTCCACCTTAGAGTTACTCTGGGGATGGTAGCTAGTGGTGGGGAGACGAAATGAGCCAAGCACTGACATGAGTGCATCCCAATGGTGGGATCTAAATTGGCTACCTCGATCAGCCGTGAGACGAAGGTTTGAGTTACAGTGAAAGCTCTGATGTCAGGGATAGGAACTGCCTCTGGCCAAGAGGTAAAACGATCGATCATGGTGAGAAGGTGAGTGCAACCACGTGAAAAGGGCAGAGGACCAACCAGATCGAGGTGAATGGTGTCAAAACGTGCCGATGGAAGTGGAAAAGCACCCAGAGGGGACTTTATGTGGCGTTGAACCTTTGCACGTTGACAATGCAGACATGCGCGGGTCCATTTGGCCACGTCGGCGTTCACACTTGGTCACACAACGTTGTGTAATGAGCTTGCGAGTTGCTCGAATGCCAGGATAAGAGAGACCGTGAGTCTGGTCAACATGGGCCGACGGTAAGCGAGAGGAATGAGAGGACGAGGACAGTCAGGAATTGAATAGTCAACCAGCATGTGCCTGGAAGGACTGTCCGGGAAGTCGATCTCGTGAACGACGAATTGAGAAGAGTGACGCAGTGTTTGCGTGTCTTCATCTTGTTCCTGGGCAAGCGCTATTGTCGCGTGATCGATGGGCGAAGTTTGGGAGAGTTGCGTGCCCGAAATCGATGAAATGCGAGAGAGCGCATCTGGTACGACGTTTGAAGAACCAGGAACGTAGCGAATATCGTTTGTCATCTGCAGGATGAAGTCAAGGTGACGAGTATCAACTGCAGAGTGCACAGAGGAGGTGCTACTAGAGGCGAGCGCACCAACCAATGGCTTGTGGTCTGTAAAGACAGTAATATCACGTCCTTCCAAGTATTTTTGAAAGTGACGGATGGTGATGTATATGCTCAGTAATTCGTGGGAAAACGTACTGTACCTCTGTTGGGAAGGAAGAAGAGCCTTAGAGAAGAAGGCGAGAGGTTGCTAAGAGTCACCAACTTCTGTTGTAGTGTCGCACCGACATGAGTAGTGGACGTTTCCGAAGCAACGCTTATGGGAGCTCCTGGGCAAGGATGGGCCAGGGCGACAGCAGAAACTATAGCCTCTTTGGTGCGAGAGAAAGCCTCGCAAGCTTCGGGGGACCAGGAAAGAGGAAGGTTCTTCTTGGACTTGGAAAGCAATTCGTAGAAAGGTTGCATAATGTGGGAGATGTTGGAAATGAACCTTTGGTAAAAGTTTACCATCCCACAGAATCTACGAAGTTGCTTTAGCGAAGAAGGTCGGGGAAAAGCCCGAATAACTTCAACTTTGTCCTCGAGAGGACGAATTCCCTCAGGGGTAATGTGGTGTTCCAAAAAGGAGAGCTGTGTGACACCAAAGATACACTTAGAATTGGTGAGTACAATACCATACTCTTCTAAACGTGCACAGGTCTGGCGAAGGTGAGAAAAATGCTCCTATAAAGACGAAGATGCTATCAGGAGGTCGTCTATATAACAAAATTCGAAGGGAAGACCTCTTAGAACCTGATCCATGAAGCGTTGGAAGGTCTGACCACTGTTACGAAGTCCGAAAGGCATTCAGTTCATGACGAAGGAACCGAATGAAGTGGTGATAGCCGTCTGAGGGATATCATTAGGGTGAATCGGGATTTGTTTGAAAGCGCGAACCAAATCAAGCCGATAAAAAATGGAACAACCAAAGAGAGCAGAGTTAAAATCCGATAAGAAAGGCAGGGAATACCTATCCGGAACTGTACAGGCATTGAGTCGCCTGTATTCACCTAGAGTTCTGAATTTCTCGGAGTAGACTTAGGTACGACATGAAGAGGTGAAGCCAATGGGGAGGTGGATGGGGAAGCGATCTCAGCCTCCATCATGTATTTATATTCCTGCTTCATTAGGGCGGGTCTATCCCGGTCCAATCGACGGGGACGTGAGAAAACTGTTCCTCCTGTAGTCTCTATTCTGTGCACCACAATGTGCTTAATAGGTCTGTCCTTAGAAGGAGGAAGATTGAGACTTGGGACCTCCCGCAAAAGTTGCTGGAAGTGTGGGGGGAAGGGGCAGTTGCAGGGAGACGAACAGAGAGGAGAGAACTGGTGGAAGGAAAGAAGGAACCAGCAACAGTTAGTGTCATGATTCAGTCGATAAGCTTGAGGTGACGAGAATCGACGAGAATGTCGTACGCGGAAAGGAAATCGAGGCCCAAAATTGGAATGTCGACGTCGGCTATAATGAATGTCCATGGGAAAATACGACGTAACCAGAGAGAAAGAGAGAGAGAGAGAGAGAGAGAGAGAGAGAGAGAGAGAGAGAGGATACGCCTCCCATAAGTCCTTATGTCCGATGAAGTGGCAGCTTTAAGGACCAGATCAGAAGAAAGGCAAGCTTTTGTAGCGGTCTATGCCCCTACAAGTGTAAATATTTATTTCCATATATATATATATATATATATATATATATATATATATATATATATATATATATATATATATATATATATATATATTTATATATAATTTCAAGAAGGGTTGGTATCCCTGACTTAATTCGTGAGATTGTTACTCCCGCTCTCCCGAGCGTCTTAAAATTTTAAAATTAACATGAGGTTCATTCGCATTGCTGTCCTTATCGGTGAAGCAGACTCTCCCAACTCCGTTATAAACTATTTAATAGTCTATTTATCACACCAATAATCTATTTAATAATTTATTTAACCAATTAATAATTACCAAGCAAATTACCAATTACTTTTTATAAATTATCAATCTCTTTACCAAACAACTGTATTTACAAATTACTATTTAACAATCTATTTAATAATCTATTTAACAATCCATTTATCCAAAATAATCTATTTATCATCCCATAAAAAATTTAAACTATAATCTATTTAACAATTACCAAATAATAATTACCAATCGAATTACCAATTTAATTGCAATCAACCAATTACTATTTATCAACTAAATCAATTACTAATTGTCAATCAATTTCACCATTTATAATCTATTTTTATCAATTGTAAAACCATTCTAGTTAACTCATGCAAATTTAATTCACACACGTAAAATTCAATCCAGTCAAACTGCTACTGTATAATTTCCCTTTTCAATCATAATTGTTTATTCCATAATATTTATTATTCGTAACTCTATGTTTTTAATACACGTATTCCCACGACGTCGCCGAGATTTACGCCTAAGGAAATTTTGTCTGCTGGTATTTAGATTTCACGTTAGCAGTTGACTTAATTCACTTGAATAACGAAATATAGGTTTTTATGTTTATTGTGATCAGAGCTATCTAGGTATATTGACGCAATATTCACCTAAAATCCTATAAATGGTGCCCAGAATAGTTTAATTATCTCCCACCCATTCATTCATTCGTAATAATAAATTAATTTTCACCGTCACGTGTGGTATTTTTCGGACGACGCATTCCGTCGCCTTAATCAGTCCCATTTTTTTTTTCTCACGTGGAATTTCATTTTTCATGAGTGACTTGTCTACACGTGCTCGTTTTCTATCCTTAGTGATTTTAATATCCTTAGGTGATTCCTTAGCAATTTCGTAAAATTAATTATAATATACAGTAATAAAGACAAAGAGTGACCAATATTCAATAATTAATTTTCAAATTTTTACGTTCAAGCGCGTGAATTGAATTTGTACATACATACACACACACACACACACACACACACTTTTATTTTTCTAGAAATAGATTTTAACGGAGCCCCAAGCTACGTCCCAACTTCGGGCACAGTAACAACCACGCAAACATCCTCCCCAGCAACAAAAACGACGTATTCATCCACCTTCGCCCCCCCCCGCAACCATTCTCCCTCATTCGCCTCCCACTCAACGCACTTTCTCGACTCCCTCATCGGTTCATCTCTCTGCCATTCGACCCACAAAATCCCACTGGCTGGTGGGAAATGGTAGAGCTCATCCTCCTACCCCAGCTAGTTCCTGAAGACCATAGAACAACCGTCGTAGCCCAGAGATTACCTCTAAGTATCTTTTCCACTTTTAATACTATTCTGTTTGATGGGGGAATTTCTGGTTCTTGAGGAAGGTTCAAGAGGGCGTTCATGGAGGAATTTGGAAGGTCGCAAATTGAGGACTTCCGTATCCTACTCGATACGCAGGAGATGGGGGACAGGCGCCCCACGCATTTTCTATACCATCTTAAGGCCCTGGCACATGCCAAGGGAGCACAGCTCGACCAACTCGAGTCACTCATAACTGAGATATTCATGCGTGGAATTCCGGACCAAATTACGCCCCTCATACTAATGTCCTCTCCATCGAACGTGGAGAATATGGCAGAGGCGGAGGACGCCCTTTATAACAACCCTTTCGTCAGCTGGTGAAATGCAGGCACCAGGTCGTTTAGCGATGAAAATAGGAGGCGTAGCACATCATACAACTCTAATGTCAAACACCCCTCACACGTATCCATTTCTCAGGTTAGGTCACCAGCCGGAGCATCTTACAACCGACCAGGATGAATCCTCCCAGATACAGCAATGCCTCTGGGCATTCCTATAATAAAAACCTCCGGGAAACTTAAATATATATATATATATATATATATATATATATATATATATATATATATATATATATATATATATATATACACATCAAATATTATGTAAAATTCATATTATGCAATCCTTTAACAATTAGTAATTTACCTCCAAACAAATCGTACTTAGTTAATTCTACTTTATCTCACAATTTTTTACAAACGTACATACCAGAGTAAGTCCTAATTATATTTCCTTCTCATATTGCAGCTCTTAATTCACAGTCCATCATAGTCACTATATTATTCCACCATATTATTTCATATTTACTCCACATACTTCAATTCTCTTCGCATCTTGTTACTGTAAATGATATGTTACAATATCTTACATTGTATACCTAATCTACTTATCTCATTGTACATTCGTTGATTGTATGAATATATTTAAATTTGGTTAATTGTTTTTCTTAAAACCCAGTTCATTATTTCAAAATTTATTTCGCTGTCGCCTTAGGCCTAAAAACTATCAGCCGACAAATTCGATCAAATAAATATATGGTTATGGTTTTCGAAACGCTATTTAGGCTAATTTATTAACAGAAAATAAATCACATGGATAACCATATACTATAAAGTGGTGCCCAAAGTTTAGTAATCTCCCGTCAATCAATAAATAAGTTTACACGTTAAAATAATTATTAACTCCACGGGTCAATTTTTTTTTACAAATCTTCGCTTGACCATTTTGGCCTCATGTGTTGTGTTCATTTTTTTTATATCGTGTGTTATCTTTAAAATCATTCTTCCAATTATCATAATTCATGCCATTTTAATTTAATAATATCCCCTATATTCAACGAGTGGACAATTTCCTTAATTTCTCAATTATTTTTAATTTCCTTATATTCCTGTGTTCATGACTAATTTACACACACACACACACACACACGTGCACACAGCCACAGCCACAGCTACTTCTCACGTCAACACCTTCATTCAACTATCACAAGTATACATAAAACAGTGACTAGGATGGAACAAACACACCAACTAAGGACATCTGTTAGCGCCCAACCTCATCATGACCAACCGTCTGCATCGAACGCACAGTCCGCGCATAGACAACCACATGCGTACCTCTCTCTTCCCGTGTATGATCCTGCAAACCCAATTGCATGGTTGGAAGTCTCATCCCTCCTCCTTAAACCACAGAACATCACCGAGGAGGAGAAAGTAGCAGCAATAATCCAACGGTTGCCCATAAGTACCTTTATTCAATTCAGGGAAGTGTTAATTAACGGGAAACAGGCTGGTGTTTTAGACCGCCTGAAGGAGGCTTTTCTCAATAAATATGGTAGGTCCCAAATAGATGACCTGAGAGAGCTCCTGAATACTCAGGAAATGGGAGATAAGAGTCCTACTTCCTTTTTAACTCATCTGAAGGACCTTATCAGGGTAAAAGGTGCTCAAATCGAACTTTTTAGCTCTCTCATCACCGAAATTTTCCTAAGAGGAGTCTTCGAGGGAATCAGGCCATTAATCCTAAGCTCGAACCCCACGAGCATTGATGAGGTTGCTGCAGCCGCAGATAAATTGTATAAAAGTCCTTAGGTGAATTGGGGCAACGGCCAAACTCTCGGCCCATTTATCAATGCTTTAATTTCGCAGGTTCGAGGCACGTTGAGCTCCTCTGACGAACGTGCCGAGCGTACAAGGGTTCCATCTTCCCTATCAAGAGACCTTGAGGCTTCAATACGGAGGATGGAAGCCGACATCCAGCGGTTAAAGCTGCAGCGGGAATCACAGAGAGAGCACGGACTCGGGTTTGGCGATCGGAGGCGCAGGTCCCGCTCTGGTTCAGAAAAGAGAAATAATCGAGGGAATCTCGATGCAAGAGGTGAGAGACAGCGAAATTTTCCACCTCATTCTTCCAACTATTCTCACTATCTTCCACACCATCAGGGCCTATGCTGGTATCATCAAAGGTATGGACACAACGCTGTACACTGTACACAGCCTTGTAGCCACAGTTATGCTTCTTCACATACTGCGCCAAGTAGTCTCCCGAAGCATAACGTTTCCTTTTCCTCTCGTAACTCAATGGTGCTGGTACCACAACAAATATGGTGCACAAGCTCTAAAATGCGTGCAACCGTGCACTTATTTGGACCCAGTACCTTCTTCAAATCTCAACCCTTCAGTTTTCTCACTTCACCCAACTCAACCACTTTCTCCAAATCCTCAAACTTCAAATTCTTGCAGTCCTCTCACTCCAGTCCCTAAATCACATCCTTTAAATTAACATCTCAAGGGATTAACAAACGATAAACGGGTCAATATCTACACCCTACATCTCGCCTCACTTCACTTATTCAAGTTGGTCCTCACTTTTGCATTTTGACCCACACTCAATCCTCAATGCATATCGCACCAATTCCTTCAGCAAGCATTCAGTGCTACGTTGTAATTTCTCTCGCACTCACATAGTGCTCTGACAACGCCATTAATTCTCTCGCACTCACATAGTGCTCTGACAACACGTCATTAATCCTCGCACTCACAAAGTGTATTGGCAACACGCCATTACATTCAGGACTCAAATAGTGCTCTGGCAACCCGCCATTAATCCGCTCGCACTCGCATACCGCGCTGACAACACGTCATCAATCCTCGAACTCACATAGGGCTCTGGCAACACGCCATTACATTCAGTACTCATATAGTGCTCTGGCAACACGCCATTAATTCACTCGCACTCACATAGTGCTCTGACAACAAGTCATCAATCCTCGCACTCACATAGTGCTCTGACAACACTTTATCAATCATCGCACTCGCATAATGCTCTGACAACACGTCATCAATCCTCGGACTCACATAGTGCTCTCGCAAAACGCCATTAATTCTCTCGCACTCACATAGTGCTCTGACAACACGTCATCAATCCTCGCACTCCCATAGCGCTCTGACAACACGTCATCATTTCTCTCGCACTCACATAGTTCTCTGGCAACACGCAATTACATTCAGATTATAAAGTATGATAAATAGATATTAAATAGTAATTGACTAATAGATAATTTATTGATAATAATTGGTTGATTACAATTAAATTGGTTAAATATTGGTTAAATAGATCGTATTATAAATAATTTGTAAGTAGTAATTGTTAAATAGATTGTTAAATAGATTATAGTTTAAATTGTTTTATGGGATGATAAATATATAGTTAAATAGATTATAACTGAGTTGGGAGGGTCTGTAAATGAAAAAAGAATCACGCATTAATTCGGGATTTTGGGGAGGACATATTTAGCTAAAAAATTACAATTCAAATATTACAGACCTGATACGCCGATGTGAGGACAACGAATGAACCTCATATTTAATTTTAAGACGCTTGGGAGAGCGGCAGTAACAATCTTACGATTTATGTCAGGGTTACCAACCCTTCTTGACATTTATATATATATATATATATATATATATATATATATATAACGGGTGTTCCATTAAGACGGATCGAAGTTAGCAATAAATAAAACAGTGTTATTTGCGGTAATTTATTGATTTCACTATTGGATCATGTTATTTGAGTCATGGCAATTATGAGGGGAAAATAATATTGCCTAAATGTCCGCCAAGGCTTCGGCGGCACACCTCCACTCGATGGTAAAAATTTTTTATGACGTCTCTGCATAGTTGCACCTCGATCTCACCAATATGGCTTATTATCTCATCCTTCAGCTGTTGAATTGCTGTTGCTTTGTTGGCATAGACCTTACTTTTAAGATGACCCCAAAGGAAGAAATCTATAAGCGTCAAGTCACACGATCGTGGGAGCCAATTGACCTCGCTGTTTCGAGAGATGATGCGACCTAGGAACTTCTCATTCAATAAAGCCATTACTGCATTGGCTGTGTGGCATGTGGCGCCGTCCTGTCGAAACTACAAGTCTTCGACACCCATATAATTTAATTCAGGCCATAACAAGTTGGTTATCATGGCACGGTATCGCTGGCCTGTCACCGTAATAAAATTCCCGGCATCATTTTCGAAGAAATACGGCCCAATGATTCCGCTAGCAAAAAATGCACACCAAACAGTGACCTTTTGTGGATGCAGTGGCTTTTCAACAATATTCCTGGGTTTTTCATCACCCCAAATGCGACAATTCTGCTTATTAACGAATCCACCAAAATGAAATGGTCATCAGTCTTCAGTTCTTGTTTCAATTGAATTTTGTAAGCGTGTAGAGACAAATCTTTTGCCAACATTAGATGTAAGATTGTTGTGGCGAGGTTCAATTCCTGCGCGCGATGACGAATAGAGGTGTCTGGATCTTAGGCCACATTCTCGCGCACTGCAGCAATGTTTTCAGCTAAACGGCGTAAACGAGCACGCAATAGCGTTTTCATATCTGCCACCGAACCCGTTTGTTTGAATTTACGAACAATTTTCCCAATTGCACTCTCGGTTGGTCGATTATGTTGACCAAAAATTCACGAAGTTCCCGAAATGCGTTTCTGTTTGAACGTTTATTTTCGTAATTGGCTACGATAACTCTAACATGTTGTTCGATTGTTAATCTTTCCATGGTTGAAATTGTCTAAGACTGAAGTTGTTAAATCTGAAAGAAAAAGAAAAAAATCATTAGAAGCTTAAACTTAACTCACATTTAAAATCGGTCCAAGTTATTGGAACAGCCTTTATATACAGTTAGAAATAAATATTTATACTTGTAGGGGTCATGACCACTACACTGGGTATGCTCCAAATGTTGCACTCAAAGGGCAAGTTGGGGCGTCATCAGTAGAAGCAGGAAACATGAGAAAAAAATTAGTTATGCATGGTATATAAAGGACAAGGGTAAGATTTGTTGAAAAAAGTTCTTGACGATATATAGAATAACCCTAGGTGTATGAGATGAATACAACAACTGAAAACTTATATGAGCAAGATCGATCTATGGAATGTAGATCAACTGAAACATATAAGCAAGGAAGAAGTTGAAAAGAGAATTTATAATTATAATGATACATGCTGGAGGAAGGAATTGGAAGAGAAAACAACAATTACACTATCTAAACAATACAAGTTAACCATTCAAGAAGAAGACTTTTATGAAAATTCTAATAAATCAGTGTTGTTATTCAGAGCTAGAACAAATACGCTTCAACTAAACTGGAGAAAAAGATTTACAGATGAAGAAATAAATTTTAAGATCTGTGATGCCGGACTAGAAGAAAATCTAGAACATTTTATCATGGAATGTACTACATTAATAGATATAAGAAGATTTGGAGTGGAGAGGAAGCAAATAAGTGAAATACTGCTGTTTACGGGGGAGAAGAAAGACAAAGATAAATGTATGGAATACATATATTGTCTATGGAATAAAAGGAAAAGATATTAGAAGAAAATTGTGGTGAAATACGGGAAGATGGGGATTGAAAAAGGAAAAAATACGGATAGTCTGATGCTGATACCGGACGCCTTCATCTGACCTGATCTGATCTGGAAGCTAGTAGGAAGTGGTCAGTCTTCTTCTGAATGCTCTCCAAAGTGTTCACCTTAGTTCTCTCAAGGAATAGTGGCAATTGATCAACCTGGTGAATCTTAGTTTAAGGTAAATATAACTTATTATTACTTAACCTTTTTATATATCGTTTGTAAGCTTTTTTCATAGTTTATAACATTTATATAGATTACTAATTGTCGTAGAATTCCCCTCCTTTTTGTTCTATTCTAATATATATTGATATCTGAATATCTTAACGAACAGAGCCGTTACGAAACACGTAAGGATATATAAGAGAAACGAACATTAATCCCAAAATAAACTTATATTTTATCTTTATCAATTGAATACATAACATTTATACATTAACTACAGCAATACTCTGAATATTATCCTAAACAAGAATTAATTAAATTAGTTTACCCACGAAAATTGGTTAACGTTTTCTCTACACACAACAATAATATAAGAATTAGGCTTACGGACTCATGTGGAGTTTAAAGGCCTCAGAAATGTTATTTACTCTCGAAGCGTGCTATCGGCCAGATGTAGATGAGCGAGATCACACGGTTGTTTTGGCGAGGGTGGCAGCTGGGGGGTGATCACGTTCTTCTGGAAGGGGGGGGGGGGGGTTCTTCAAGGACGAGAACCAATACGGTGCTTTATGCAAAACCTAGGCAGTCGTGGTCTCTCTGGCGAGAGTGAGTCGAACTTGGTTCTTAAATCAAGTTAACTTGGAGTGCGGTGTGACCACCGAGTAACGAGCTCGAGGAGGAGCTTTTCTCCTTCGTTGCTTATTCCCTTATGGACGAGGACTGAACTCGGGAAGGGTCTTCTTTAAGGGCGAGGATAACGGAGGGGGGTTTCTCTGGCAAGAATAAGTTACTTAAAGTTCGGTGTGGCCACTGAGTAACGAGCTCGAGGAGGAGCTTTTCTCCTTGGTTACTTATTTCCTCATGGACGAGGACTGAACTCGGGGAGGGTCTTCTTCAAGGGCGAAGATAACGGGGGGGGGGGGGGTTTCTCTGGCGAGAATAATTTGAACTTGGTTCCTTACCAAGTTAACTTAGGAGTTCGGTGTGTCCACCGAGTAACAGGCTCGAGGGGAAGCCTTTTCCTTCTTCTTTTCTTAATTCCTCAAGGACGAGGAATACCCCTGGTGTTTAAGGTGCACCAGGATATGAGGAGTCTTTCTGGCGAGAGTAAGTTGAACTTACCAAAGTCAACTTATCGTTTGATTTGATAACCAGGGACTTAGCTCGAGAATGAGCTTCCTCTTAGCCCCTTAAGGTAGGTAGCCCTACCTCTCTTGCAGGGTACTTCTTGGTCTGTCGAGCCAAGTAAACTACCTCTCTAGTCCGGTAGTTCGGTTTGATCCGAAGACTTCGTCACCTAGAGACTGACGTATACTACCTCGATTTTCCTCAGAGTTCCTCATTTATACCTCGTCGCCCCACTGGGGGAGTGGTAAGGGGGGAAAGGGGCTTGAGGACGGCCCCAGGAGAGTTCTTTTGGCCAACGGTTTTTCACACGAAGTCAAACATCGGCTCCTCGTTAACCTTCGAGATTGGGAGAAACACGTCTCCAATTTCTTATTTGACGTGAAACTGGATCTCACTCTCCTGGGCGAGATCTTACATTTTGACCTTTTGGTCTTTCAGCTCGCCGAGCGGCGCGACACTGCGGTTAAGCCCTGAACCCGCCGATGCCTTCGACGAATGTCTTTGCGGTAACTGCCTTGTGACTGCACCAAGAGTGAACGGGAGGAGGGGGAGGGAAAGGGACGATTCCCCTACACTAATAATTTAATATGTAATTGTCTTAGACTTATTGTGTTTATTTGTTACAGCATGCGCTGATCCCTGTGTCATATTTTAAGTTGATTAAGACCAGAAATTTGGGCCGGAATTTTATTTATAATCTGGTCCACTTCATTTATGAATTAATGTACTAGTCCTATATAGATATAGAATATTCCTATAGCTACAGATTATATATAAAAGTTTATATGCATACCATATATTCTCATTTCATTGTGAAAATCAATTTCACTCACAATAATCGCATATACCACTACCACAGGTCTAAATTCTTCAGTTGACGTCATTTCAAGGTAGACGCTAGGCAGAGCTCTAATGAAGAATAAACTAAACAGCTCCTCTTACCTATGTCTTACTGCAGATATTTGGTCAACTCGTCACCGTAGTGTTTGGGGCGTTACAGTTCATTGGGTATGTGAAGATTTTGCTCTTTATGAAAGATGAAATTGAAAATGTCTTTACAGTTAGGGAGTTATTAGTTCTTGGCTGAAAGCAGACCTATTTCTTGGTGGAATTGATCTCGATTATATTAATATGTAAAGTTTATGAGACAAACATCATTGAACTGTTATTTCATTTGTTTTCAGCTTGAGGAAGCTGCTCTTGTCCGTCACAGTGGAGAATTGGCATGCTGTCGCTTCAAAGGAGAACATAACTACATCAAGATTGCTGAACATATAGAGAATATCATCAATGAATACGATATCCCCCTGCAGAAAATCACGAGCACTGTCACTGATAACGGCTCTAATTTTGTTAAAGCGTTTAAGGAATTTGCAGTCACTGCTGCAAATGTGTCTACATATTCAGAAGATGGAATCCAGGTAGGTGAAGAAGATCAGGGTGAGCACGAGCTAGAGGATAGTTTCTTAATGAGAAGTCCCTTAGATCAGGAAGAAGACCTTTCGTCTGACTCATGCAGCTTCAGCCTACTTAATCATGTGCGCCGTGCTTCACACACACTCACTCTCGTCGCCACAACTGATGCAAAACAAGCACTGAAAGTATATTCTTTTGTAAATATCAATCATGCTGTGATGGAGAAATGCTCAGCATTATAGAACAACAGTGGTCGTCCAAAATAGGAAGAGATTATCAAAACTGTAATCAACTGCCCATTAAAGGTGCCTTGCATTAAAAGGTGGAACTCTCTGTTTTATGCATTGTTATTACTTTAAAACACAAGGACAAATTACATAAATCATGGCGTCCATTGAACTTCCAGTGTTCAGAAGTCACGAAATGAATTTCTTGGGGAGTATGTCTCAGTTTTGGCTCCTATCGCAGTGGCAATTGATTGCCTACCAGGAGAACAAACCGTTTTTTATGGAGAATTGCTCGCTACCTTTCTCACTGTGGAGAAAAAGCTGAAGAAGCTTCAGTGGAACGGCTCTTCTCTTTAGGAGGATTGACCTTATTTCCAAAACGGAGTTCTTTATTTGACGAAACATTTCAGCAACTGATATTACTTAAATGTAATGCTGATATAAATAGCTAACTGAAATTTCATTCTATGGAACTTTCTATTTTTTTATAGTACCTAAGTCCAATTGTTATCAAATCCTACATTAGTAATTATATTAGGCTGATGAATAAGTTCTTGCGTTTTTTTTTAATGTTGTGTTGATTTAAGTTTTGTTGACGTGATTTGTGCACATATTAAGAAACAATAATAAATAATGAGAGCAAAATTTGCAAAAGTTAGGCTACGTCTCTTAACAGCGTAGACTATTAGGCTTTTGCTTAAGCTAAGTCTTGAAGTTGAGTAATAAGTGATTGCGGTGTATTTAAAAGTTGCGTTAATTTCATTTTTGTTCTGTACCATCAAAATGAAATGTCAAGTTGAAAGAAAGGCACATTTTCGACACTTGTTGTTATTTATTTTCAATCGAGACAGGAACAATGCAAACGCAGCCAAAGCTCGTCGCGATATTTGTGCTATGTCTACATAAACCATCGAAAACAATGGCTTAGACCCAATAAAAAAACCCATTCCGCGATTAAAGCAAGGACCTCATCTACAAAAGACGATGCTGTGTGTGTGGTGGGATTGTGAAGGCATCATTCTTTATGAGCTCCTTGCGAACAACGAGATTGTCAATGCAGAACTCTACGTTCAACAAATGTATCGATTCGCCGAAGCTATTCGTGAAAAGCGACCTCATCAACGTTATGAAGTCCTTCTGCAACACGCCAATGCTCGTCCTCACATTGTTAATATGAAAAAAGACTCCATCCTAACGCTTAAAGGGGAAATCCTGCCGCATCATCCATATTCGTCAGACTTGGCTCCATCGGATTTCCATCTGTTCTGATTGCTCTCCAACAATTTGCGCGGCGTTTCATTCAATACTGATGTGGAATTAAGAACCTGGTTAGACGAATACTTCGTGTAAAAATCCAGAGATTTTTATTGCAGAGGCATCGAAAAACTAGTTGAACGTTGGGAAGAAGTCGTAAATAACAACGGGGAATACATTATTGATTAAATTGCATATTGTTTTCAATTAAAAATGAAGTTTTTCTAAAATTGTTAATGGTAATGAATAAATTTGATGAAACCGCAAGAACTTATTCCTCAACCCATTAATATACAATTTCATTTTAATGGATATTTTTTGTTGTGATACCAATGGTCCTTAGCGATTGTCCTTATATATCATACACTTTCAAAATGTATTTAGTATCTAAATACATTTTTCTTATGTATTTAATATTTAGTATTTAAATACGTTAAATGTATTTAGTGCCCACCTCTGTACCTGCCCGAATGAAGACTGTAAGCTTTAAAACAACTTAGAAATATATGACTACTACAACACTTTCGAGGCGTTTGACAATGCACCTGCAACATGGATCCCCTGTCCCCCCCCAAATCATATGGAGTCTGTGTATAATATCAGCTTAACCAGGGACAGATTGGTTAATAACTCAACGATCAAAGGAAAAGAGAGAAATAAAGCTAGAATGAACTTCTTAGAAGCCATCTTAATTAACGAAGACAGGCCAGCTATCAACATAGAGACTACGGGCTGGAATAGAACATTAAGTTGTTTTAAAATTCTGCTTACACAGGAGTGGCCCGTTCCCTTGGCATAACGTTTAAGCGAGGAGGAATAAATATTTTCTAAAATTCGTTTTCTTTTCATTCTGACTCCAGCATTCGTCACCAATAAAGGAGGAAAGACACCCTAAAGATGATCGCATAGATAGAAAGCTCAGCAATTAAGGTCAAGTTTCGTTATACCAAACACATTTCATTTAAAAAAAGAGATGAACGTAGAAGTTGTTTACCATCTACAAGATGAACTAAAAAAGATAATAAGAATAATGGAAAGTTTCCAAAGAAAATCAATAAAGGCGAAATATACTATGGTCTTTAACAAAATCTGCATACAAGATGGTCTGCTACCTTCACCGTGTAATTGAAGATTAGACTGGTCAGCAGCAACTCATATGACAATATTTACAAGAAATATGGACCTGAAGGATTAAAGTACTACCGAACTTTTTCCAGGTTATCGAGAAGACTTAGGAAATCTTCTCTTGACTGTACTTTCCCTGAGATTTGTCGCAATGAACCTGAAGATGGGTGATACGCCCTAAACGTTGTTCCTTAAATAAATCACATGTACCTCAGCCTCCTATTATATATATATATATATATATATATATATATATATATATATATATATATATATATATATATATATATATATATATATAGTTTGACTTCTCACTCCGCTTAATTTGGATAAAAATGACTTTGAAGGATAAATTAATTTTAACTATTTAGGGGTACTACAGTAATACATATACATTATTTTATTTATTTTTGGAGTACTGTGGATTGTAAAAACTGGTAATGTTACAAATACTCCCCATCAAAGAAGGTTACCACCCCCATAATTATTAAATATGGTCTTGCTAGTCCTGATAACGCCGAGGTGTCCTTATGACGCAACCGGAGCGTGTCACAGTGCTAGTGGTTTGGCTGAGAGCAGGGGGTCACCTATTCGCTATGGCAGTGCCAGTTGCGTTAGGCGAGGCACCGACACGAGTGGAGTTTGACGAAGCGAAGGTGATCCATTTCTTGGTTCCTTCCGAAAAAGCATGGAGCGGAACGTGTGAGTCTTGAGTCCGGTTTTCCGCTGATGGGGTGACCAGTAGTGGAGAGGTTTTCTCCTGACTGACCCCCGCTGTCGATGAGGGTTCCTGCAACAAAAGAGGCGGAGGCAGCAAAACGGAAGGTGAAGTTATGTATCAGAGGTGTTTGTAAGGGTGGTTTGGGAGTTATTTTGGGGACATCTTGGACCATAAACGGTTATAGTGGGAGAAGAAGTGGGTAAAGGGTGCTCAAGGTGAACATTTTCAATAAAGGCGGGTTTCAGGCAGTCTATGGAAACAGTATTCTACTTGGTGCCAAGTGAAGGATGAAGAACTTCGGCTTCCTAAAGATTACGAGAAAGGGTATATTATAGACAGGTTGCAAGGAAGGGCAAGTTAAATCGTGACGGACAAAAACATGGGAACATTTTGTCATCTCTTTCCGCACGAAGGTTTTGTGGGAGGCAGGCACTCTAGGGGCTATAGGAGTAACCTCAGCCATCACCCGTATGAAAATCGTCTACATAAGAAGCAGGAGCGAGGTAAGAAGATAGAGGTCAGCCAGAAGAAGAAAAGGATTGCCTAGGGAGACAAAGTTGAGTACCATACACCAGTTCAGCTACAGAACAGGCCAAATCCTCTATCAAGGACGAGCGAATATCCAGGAGAATCAAAGGTAACTTGTTTAACCAAATGATGTCGGAACTTGTGGAGCGTAAGCTTGCTTTGAGGGTCCTGTGCAGAAGTTCAACCGCGGCCTTGCTTTCCAGGTGGTACGCGGTGGTACGTAGGCGAAAGGAGCCAAGCACTGACATGAGTGTTTCCCATTGTGGGATTCAACTTGGCTAACAGGGTCAGCCATGATCGTTTTGTGGAGCAGGGTTTATGCTCCAAAAAATTCCATCACATTGGCCCTTTACCTCACTGCCCGGCATAGGAGGCAACGGTTTCGGTAGGCTCTATCACCGACCGAGTACACTTGGATTTTCGTTCCTTTATTTACAAGAGAAAAATACTGCATACTGGGGAGTTTAACTTTCCATTTACAAAAGAGAGAATACAAAGAGAGTAGTCCATCTTCCCATTTACGAAAGAGATTAATACAAAGCAACAAAGCGGGAAGTTTGTCTTCCCATTTATAAGGTTCAATGTGTTAACCGTTTAAATTTTTCATTCGAACGTTTTACTTGGTTCGACCACCACAGACCTTCGTCATGACCAAGTTAGCCCAATATTGGGCCTCGATTTTCTTTCTGCTCACGACCTTTTGATCGATTTTAATGACCGCAAAACTTTACTCACATGTTCAGATTCGTACTTACCTTCACAGATTTCTCTCCTTTCTATTCATCTCCTACCGACCGAACCCCCATTACAGCGCCTTCTGTGGCATTCGAAGGATAGGCCCATTAAACATAATGTGGTGCATCGGATCGAGACGACAGGGGGACCTGTATTCTCCTGACATCGTCGTCTAGCACCAGATAGACTTTCTGCAACGCGTGATGAATTCGTTTCATGGTGGATACTGGGATTTGCAGGCCTTCCTATTCACCATGGGCTTCCACACTCCATATCGTTCCCAAATCCACTCAGAGGAAGTTCGGGGCAGTTGGGGATTAAACGCGATAACAACCCCGGACCGTTACTCATTGCCTTACATAGCCGATTTCACTTCATACCTCTCCGGCTGTACAATCTTTTATCGCTTGTATCTGGTTCGTACTTTCAATCAGATCCCTATCCATCCAGACGATATTTTAAAGACCTGCATCACCACTCCGTTTGGTTCCTTTGGAATGGTTAGAATGCCCGATGGTTTGCGAAATTCTGGCCAGATTTTTCCGCGTTTCATGGACCAAGTGCTAAGAGGTCTTCCTTTGTCTTTTTGTTATATTTGTGACCTGCTATACCATCCTCCTCGCTCGAGGAACACCTTCGTCGAAGTCTTTTCTCGGCTTCACGAGTACGGTATCGTACTTAACGCTTCTAAGTGTCTTTGGGGGGTCTCGCAACTCTCCTTTTTAGGACACCAAGGTCTCGAGTGTCGGGATTATCCCTCTCGAAGACAAATTACCGTGATGAGCCAGTTTGACCAACCCACATCATGCAAGCAACTCAGACATTTCGGTGGTATGGTCAATTTTTTACCACAGATTCATTCCAAATTTTGCCCAGGTCATGCAACCTCCAACTCCATGCTGTCTAAGACCAAAAAGAACTCACATCTCGAGTGATCTACTGAGGGGTGCGATTCTTTTTCTCGCGCCAAAGAGGCAATTGCCCGCGGTGTGGAATTAGCTCATCCTTCTCCAGGAGCCCCAAATCAGCTTCGTCTCGAACACATCCTCAACTCACGTAGGTGCAACTTTACACCATAAAATTGGTGACTTGTAGCAACCTCTGTCTTTCTTCCTTCCCTCTTTTTCTGACTCAAAAGAGGTATAGTCCCTTCTCACGTGAGCTATTTGGAATACACCTCGTAATCCGTCACTTACATGCTTATTTGGTATGGCGTGACTTCACTATTTCTCCTGACCATAAGCCTTTGGTTGGTGCTTGCTCGTCTCGTATCACGTCTTCGGTGCACACTGCAGTTGATACTCGTCATCTCGACTTTATCCTGCAGATGGCGAGCTATATTCGTTATGTTCCTGGCTTTTCAAACGTCGTACCAGACGCGATTTCTCTTATGTCCGCGATTTCGGGCATGCAACTCTCTTACTGCGCCCATCGATCATGCGACAATAGCACTGACCCAGGAACAGGATGAAGACACGCAAGCACTGCGTTACTCTACCCAACTCGTTGTTCGCGAAATCGAATTAAAAGACAGCTTCCAGACGCATCCTGGTCGACTATTCATCGCCTGACTGTCCTCGTCCCCTCATTCTTCTTGCTTACCGTCAGCATATTTTCAACCAATTCACTGACTTTCACATCCTGGCATCAATGCAACACGCAAGCTCGTTGCACACCGCTTCATTTGGCCAGGTATGAATGCCGACGTGGCTAAATGGACTCGCTCACGCCTAGAGTGTCAGCGTGCTAAAGTCCATCGCCACAAGAAAACTCCTCTGGGCCCTTTTCCTCTTCCTTCGTCACATTTTGACGCATTTCACGTTTTGCGTTATTATTTTTTTTAAATCTATCGTGAAACTGATTGGACAATTATTGCAGTGCTTATGTCTAAAAGCGGGTTGGTCAATTTTTTTAACGCTAAGGTCTGTGTGATAGAACGGTCTGAGGCCGCTTAAATTCACCCACTATCACATGTTAGAAAAAAACATATGCTACCCATGTGTATCTGCAGGGAAAAGCAGGGTGCGTTATCGCCACCTGAGTCAATATTTAACCAAGGAGGTTATTCCCCCGTTTCGCCTTCATACGGCGATCTCGCCAGATTGAGTTAGGCTTATGGGCAGATAAGGTATTTTTCCAGGCGCGATGGGGCATTCCCCCGAGCCTCCCACTCAATTGTCCCCTACGCCAAGGGGAAGGCTCCGGGTATTTATATCAAAGCTTTCCCGATTGAAGCAGATCAGATCAGATCCAGATTATCTTCGCGAGACATCACGCCGATCCAGTCTCACCTTGTGCACCAGGGAGCTCTACCTCGAGAACCACCTTATTGTCCAGAAGGGGACAATATCCCTTGAGTGCCAAGGTTCGTGCCTTCGAGACGCCAATTCAATAAGGCACCCCCCCTGTTGTTCAGAAAGAGAACAACGTTAGAACAGCCATTGTTCTTTGAGCCCGTTTACAAGAAATTGTTCTCACCCCCCCCCCCCTCCCCCTGTTGTTCAGAAAGAAAACAACGTTAGAACAGCCATGTTTCTTTGAGCCCGTTGACAAGAGACGGTTCTCACCCCTCTGTTGTTCAGAAGAGAACAACGTTAGAACAGCCATTGTTCTTCAAGCCCGTTCTTTAAGAAACGGTTCTCATTCCCAAGACATCACGTCAGGATAATTTGATTCCCCCTTTTTAACGTTCTTCAAGAGAACGATTGGTTTCAACGATAACCTCCATTGTTCCTCTAGAACATCCCCGATTTGCTGTCCCAAAGATCGCTTGTACCTCCGGGCCCCCCTTCGCTCTCACTCTTCGAAGGCAGTCCTTCCTCTTCGCTAAGGACAACCTCCAAAGAACCCTTCTGCTGGAACTCGCCAGTGGACTGAAGATTCCTATGCATCGTCTTCCTCTGCACAACAACTTTGTAATTACGTAAGCTGAGCATTAACTTTAATTTTCTAACCTTTTGTTAACCCTACCCTGTGCTTTAAATGGTTTAGCGAACCATTGCCCCCCCCCCACTTTAGTTTTTATTTGTCTACCTTTTTAAATCTCTTCAAATCTTAATCCTCGGATTAGTCAGATATTCCCACGACCCTTTCCATTCTCCGTTTATGTAAACATTTTCTTTTTGTGTGTTGTTGATAGTTTAATTAATAAAACTCTATTTTATTAATGATAGCCATATTATTATCCTTGAGCTCAGTTCCACTTCTTAAGCATATTGAAGATAAATAACCTCGGTCAATCAGATTACCACGCACTCGAAATATTTGAATAAGTCCCTCAACGAATAGTTATATATGGCATATCGTCGAGAGTCTATTCTACGACAGTCTGTTATTTCAAAAATGAACATATGTATGACAATTAAATGTATCTCAATCCTCATTGGTTGAAATTTGTAGAATTATGAGTAGATAGAATGACTATTTATATAGGTGTATTTTTGTGGAGAAATAGAATTAGAAATCATTACACTATACAACAAATTTTAACTTTTTATCTGCTACTTGAGTAAATGTTGTTGTAACTAACTAATTTTGGTGCGATGATTCCAAATCTGTGCTCAGATTTGGCCTAGCACGTGAGGTTCCTGAGTTATGCAACTAGGCTATATGGCTCACTTTGTCACCTTGGATCAATTAATGATATAATTATTACGAGTTTGAGAAGAATGTGAAGTTTCTGGGCAAAGGTGTGGAATCGGGGCACCCATTTTTGTCCTTTTGCAGACCCAGACAAGATATGTATTACATATAAGATAGGTAGTATTCACCTAACTATAAATTTCTTCAAAAATATTTGAGACTCTTGTTCTTGCGCTTGTACGTGGATATAGGATCCTCCCGTTGTAGGAACTAGCAGTAGTCACCCATCATGTTTTCGTTGAAGCGGCCTTTATACCTGTTTTCCATTATTGCGATATCTCGGTGGAACCTTTCCCCATGTTGGTCACTAATATCACCCCTATTAGATGGAAAGAAATTTAGATGCGAATGCAAAAAATGCATCTTAAGAGACATCCAACACATCATTCGTTGATAGGCCTTTAGCATGTTGTCCACTAGTTCTTCATAGTTTTTAGCCCTATGATTACCAAGGCAGTTCTGCACTACATGGACTAATGAATCCCATGCTGTTAACTCAAGTTGAGTTAGTTTATTTCTGAACTCCCTGTCACGTATCAATTCTCTGATCTCCAGCAATACAAAAATGCCAGCTTTAAGTTAAGCATCGGTTGCCTTTGCATCAAATTTCTCTTTGAGATACTGGAATCCATCAGAATCATGGGCCATTGCTTTAACAATATTCGTGATAAGGCCAAGTTTGATATGAAGTGGTGGAAGGTAGATCTTCTGTGGATGTACCAAAGGCATGTGCCTCACATTGTATCAGCCAACTATGTGTTCTTCTCTTTCGGGTTACTTTTTGACAATATAATGAATCCTGTCGTCACGGCTGTTCCATAGGCATAAAGGGCACATATTCTTTGTATATCCTAACTGCAGTCCAAGCAGTAAAAAATTACCTTTTGATCACCACAGATATTCCACTTATGATGCGAGTAATGAACACCTTCCAGAATAAATTTCATTGAGTTATATGTCTCTACCATCCCAACAATAAGTGCGACAGAAATTGAAGGTTTTTTGTTACCATTGTGAGGCAACACAGCTTTGAGGCTAGCAGTGCTTGCATCGATGAATAGTCTCCATTCATCAGGTAAATGCTCGTTTCCTAGCTGATTCATGAGGGCATTAACACCAGTACAGAAACAAACACCACTTTCTTCTTTATAGAAGCTAGCTAAGGCCTCAACTCCTTTAGGGAAAATAGATTTTTTTGCACCGTCCTATAAAAGATTCGATTGTTGTAATCTCGAGCCCAACAGTTCTGCGTTCTCCTTTGACAATGACCAATCCCTCACCAAATCATTTCATTCAATCTTTCTTGATTTATCAACTGGATCTTCTTTTCCTTAGAATAATCCTCATACATTTCATCGTCATTGTTATCCTCGTCTTCAGGCGATGAATCATCTTCTTTAACTCACTAGCTGATGGAGAAGCTGGGATTGGCATCTCCATATTATGGGTGACGTGTTTTATAGCTGACTTACAATCTGAATATACAATTTTTGATTTGTTCTTCTTTGAGAATCCCGCAATATTTGTCATACAAAAGTAACAATCAAAAACATGATTTGTTGGCTCACACCACACTATTGGTAGAGCAAAAGGCATACCCTTCCATTTGCCATTTAACCACTGTGTGAGCCCCGTATAACACACAGTAAAAGATTTGTGAGGTGCCCAGGTCTTGTCTTGGTCACCAACTTTACAACCAAAATAATAATTGTATGCAGTTTTCACTCCTTTAGCTAAATCTTTCCGCTGGTTGCTTGGAGTATATCTTCCATAGATATAACAAAAGTTGTCTGGGCTATTTATACATCCTCACCGATTCATGTTTTCAACTTAGTTGTATATATCCTGTTATATACTTTTGTACAATCTTATTTCATTTACAAACAAATGGAGAGATAAATCTGAAAGAAAAATGCAATTAATCACTGTATGTAAATACTGTTTCAACACCACTACTATAATGGCTAAATTTGGCAACGTGATAAAGCAGGAGTGTAACGCAGGAACCAAACACACACAACACATCCTCTCACTACGATAGCCGAAGCAACACTGCTCATATGTGTAAGTAAATAATATGTGTGTAACTCAGGAACCTTACGTGCTAGAACAATTCTGATTACAGATTCGGAATCAGCATACTCGATTAATATAAATCACTAGCTAATACACAAGTAGCAAAATCAGTGTTGACTAGTATTATTATTCAAGAAGAAAGAAGTTATCATATCCGTTCGCCATTCCGAGGTTTGTTTCATCTGTTTACCAAGGAATAAGAGAATCCAGCCTAATATTTTCCTTTATATTGAGGAAGCGTCTGATCACTTAACCCAGGTTATCAAATAACGAGAGAGAAATCTCGTTATCGAGTCCCTATAGGTCCCTCGAAAAGCTCTACGGAGACCGAGTGAGACTTGAAGGTTACGCCTTCCATAGGTCCTAAAATTGGGCGAATTAGCTGCCTCCAGAACTAAAAAATCTGAGGGAGCCCAAGCTTTGTTGCCCTTAGAAATTGGTATAACATTGCATTCTGCACCAGTGTCCACCAGGAATAAGAAACCAGAAAGTGGATCAAAAATGCGAACCTACCTGAGCAAGTGAAGTGAGGGCAGGGGATGTAGACCCATTTGTCCCATGCTTTTCTAGTTTAAAGGGGAACTTAATTTGGAAATTGAAGTTTGAAAACTCGAAGTGTTTGGTTGAGATGATGAGTGATGTGCGGGGAGTAGAGAGTTGAGATCATGAATGAGGTGGTACCGGTTGTAAATATGTGCACGGTTGTAAGCATTTTACAGCTTGTGCGTCATATTTGTTGTGGTATCAGCATCATTGAGTTGATTTGGTGAGTGTGAAGGTGCATTAAGCTTTGGGAGACTACTAGGCGCAGTATGGGAAAAAGCATGATGGTGGTTACAAAGCTGTGTACAGCGTACAGCGTTGTTATCATACCTCTGATGGTACCAGCAGAGACCTTTTTGTTGGAAAGATTATAGTAAGAATAGGCGGAAAAAGAATGTGAAAATTGCTTCATCTCACCTTTTGTGCTGAGGTTTCCTCGTTGGTTTCTTTTACGGGAATTCGAACGGGTCCTATCTCTCCGCTCACCATATCCGTGCTGTAGCTCGCTCATTGCCCCTTGCTGCAGTTTCAACCAGCCGAGGTCACTCTCAATCCTCGATAACGTGGCAGCTAAATCCCTCCTTAAGAGGAATGAAATTTCGTCACGCTCCGGTCGTTCACAAGTGGAACTCGCCATTACCCGAACTTGCGAAATGGAAGAATTAGGTTCAGGCACGTGATTTTGCACCCTGCCTCAATTTACATATTGGTTTTTATACAGCTGGTCGGCTGCTTTTACTAGCTGATTCACATCGGACGGGGCTAAAATGAGAATGAGGCGCCTAATGTATTCTCTGACTGACCCCATGAAAATTTCGGTGAGGAGAGGATTGAAAAGGGTAGATTGTCCGCCTTTTTGCCTTGATAAGGTTCTTTACATGATTTAAAAAACTAGTGGGACACTTATCTCCCATCACTTGAGTATTAAGGAGCTCCCTCAAGTCTTCAACCTGTGACTTCCAAAATTCCTTTTGTAGGGCCTCTCTCAAATCGTTATATGCTCCCACTTTCTCTCCATTAAATAAAATATCCCTAAACTTAATGAAAATACTTATGGGAACATTTTGGATTATGGGAACTTTTTTGATTATGGCCGCTATCTTCTCATATTCTGTTATTGCTTGAGGGTGGAGGATTAAGTCACAAAGGTCAAGCCAAGCGATTTAGTTTAATGCATCATAAACCGGTAGTGAGATAAATGGATGAGGTATTTTGAATAAATCTTCTTGTGCGTCGGTTGAAGATTGCATAGTTGAGGACGTTTGGTCATTCACCGATGTATTAGCCGATGATTTGTTTACCATCGTGAGCCTTTTTGGATGTATGTGACGTTTGTTAATGAGAGTTATCTTATTTGGTAGGATTGGTGAATTTTAGAATTGATGTGCGTGAAAGAATGCAAGTATATACAAGTGTGTGGTGTATGTGTGTATGTGTGTGTGTGTGTGTGTGTTCGCGCACAGATTAGTCATGCGACGGAAACGTGAAAAAACTGAGAAAAAAATTAGTATAAAGAGAAAATTATTCACTTGTTGTATTTAGGGATATTATTTAATTTAATTTAATAAGAATCGTAACGATTAAGATAAGGATGCTGTCGATAAAACTTGATAGAAAAGTGAAACACATGAATGAAAATAGACGTTCGAAGGAATGGAAAACTTGGATGGCCGAGAAGAGTTTTTAAAATTCTTTTTAACGCTTGAAATTTCTATTTATTGATTGACGGGAGATATATTAAATTATGGGCACCATTTTTATGTGTACTGGTTATCATATTGCTTACCTAGATAGCATATAAATATAATATTCTGTACACATAAATTAGATTGATAGAAATGAAGGTTGAATTTTAAGATTCGGGCTACGTGACGGAATGCGGATGTACACGAGGGGTTTGAATAGTTAGGACGTTTGGTCATTCACCGATGTATTAGCCCATGATTTGTTTACCATTGTGATCCTTTTTGGATGTATGTGACGTTTGTTAATTGGAGTTATCGTATTTGATAGGATGGGAGAATTTTTGAATTGATGTGCTGACAGAATGCGAGTGAATACATGTGTGTGTCTGTGTGTGTGTGTGTGTGTGTGTGTGTGTGTGCAGGGCCGGTTTAATGAACTGCGTGGCCCCCGCCCGTATATGCATATTTACGTATATATATGGTTCACATGATATTCTCCTAAGTGTTTTTTCCGGGATGTGTTACCAATTTTCATTTCCTTGGGCCTTTAAATACACACACACACACACACACACACATATATATATATATATATATATATATATATATATATATATATATATATATATTCTATCGCACCCCCACCTCCATTTTCCTTTGCAGAGGGGGACGAAATTATCTGCGGAATTTAAAAGAACTGCTAGTATGGCTGGGAGGACTCAACTGAAAAATAGGGTTATATTTTGTACACTTTTAATTGCTTTTTAAAGAACAACACCGTGCATACCAGTAGCTTAGCCAGTAGACTATGTCTGCTGTCTTGGGGAATCTTGGAACCATTTGCTGAACTGATTGCACACCAATTAGTTACGTGGCTTACATGAAGCACTTACGGGACCTGGAAACAGAAAACTCCTTAATTATCCTTGACGTGTTAATTTCCCTCAGTAACTCGTGCTCAATACTCATTAGAGAAAGATGTTTCAATCTTTTTGACCCATACTGACTCTTACTTCGTTCTTGATTCTATTTAATTTTTGAAAAGGAGCGTTCACCACTGCAATTGGTAATCATTGGAGTTAAATAAATCTTCAACGCGATCTCGACATTAGGGAAACAAGACCCAAAAGAATTATCAACTATCAGAGGATAGAATGTCAGTTCTTAAAGGCCTTGTTGAGATCCAGCAACAATATCAGCTAGGTCAGTTTTCAAAAGTTCACTAAACTAGATCAATTCCTCTTCGAACTCCTTTTCCAAATCTTCAGGCTAAGCGTGAATCAGTTTTGTTGTACCAACCTTGACTTTGGCAGCTTTCGAAGAAACCCAAACATACCTTTCAACTTCATATATGCCATCTGCCGTTTTGAAAGAGCAGCAACCAAACTGTCCACAATAACCAGAAAAGCTCCGATTCCTAATGATTCAGATGGCTCGAGGGATTATATGCTACTATCATCTGAAGTAGAACCATGGTAGTGGTCATATTGGCGGCTCTATCGTTTTTGTCGTGAAACGCCTTTGCGGTGTTGATGGCAATCAGTGAGAATTTTGACATTATCTTCAATAGATGTGAAAGTTGGTCGAAGAGTTTCAACATAACCTTGCAAAAATTCGTACAGCGCACAAGCAGAATTCAAGTCTTGATCTGATGACTGCAATGAAACACTGGTTTTCTGAAATCTTGGCAGAATCTGATCCGACAGTATGGATATAAGTCCTGTCTCCAATGTTTTCATGGTTACCAAGAGTCCTTTAGCCTCTTGTCTGCATTCAGGCTGCCAGTTGAGTAGTCCTGGACTATACGGTATACTACTATAACATAATACCAGACTTACTATACTATAGAGTATGATGTAGTGAAATTTTCTATATTTTTCTTATATATAGTAATATATTTAATAATAATATAAAAAATCAGGAAAATAATTAATTATTTTGTCTCGGCCTTCTGTGCCTAAGGGCAGAAACCTAATTATTACTAGTTTTTTACATTCCCGTTGGGCCCGTAGCACGTGCTATATGTACTACAAGGTTAAACCGGCACTGTGTGTGTGTGTGTGTGTGTGTGTGTGTGTGTGTGCGCGCGCGCGCTCAGATTAGTCATGAAACGGAAACGTGAAAATATAGAAAAAAAAAATTGTATAAAGATGAAATTATTCACTCGTTGTATTTAAAGGATATTTAATTTAAATTAATATGAATTGCAACGATTATGAGAAAGATGCTGTCGATAAAACCTGAGAAAAATGAAACTTATGAATGAAAATTGGCGTACGAAGGAAGGAAAAACGTGAATGGCCAAGAGGAGTTTTGAAAATTCTTTTTTACGCTTGATTGACGGGAGAAACGAGTATATTAAATTCTGGGCAGCATTTTTATGTGTACTGGTTATTATATTGTTTACCTAGATAGCATATAAATACTATATCCTGTACACATAAATTAGATTTATAGAAAGGGAGGTTGAATTTTAAGATTCGGACTACGTGACAGACTGCGGATGTACACGAGGGCTTTGAATAGACAATCGTAGACAAATATAATGTATTTAAGAATTAACAAGTGGAACACAGATAATTGATTGGTTATATAATAGCTGTAAATTAGAATGCGAGTTATTATTTAATAGATACGTAAAAGAATTAATAATGGCAATTCACAAGATAATAATTGGTAATCAAATGAATAGGAACAGAAAATCAAATAGAGGTTAATAGGATACATCGTCTTACCAGGATATTAAGATGTAAAAGTTATTTAATATGATATTAAGAGAACAAAGAATGTAAAAGGGATGTGAAAGGAATCACAATGATAACACAGGCCTGCGTTTGAAAAAAAAATTTATGTTCCCCAGGATTTTTTTGTGGTTTCTTAATGAATCCAACCTCCTGAGCTCAAAAATGAATGTATATTTGTTCAATCAGGTCAGATTTTCTCAGTACAGCATACACCATTTTCATTGAGATTACCTTATTTTTTCTGAATTTAAAAAAAAAAACTTTATCTATCTAATAATACATTATTACTGTTATATCATATAAACAGGAATACACGTATGTAAACTATAATTCTTTTAATAAACAAAAAATAAAAGAATGCAACATAATAAAGAATATAATTATAATTTCGAAGAACAGACGCCCTTGACGATTTTCGTTTGTGCCTGTCATCTGGTGCATCACGCTTCAAACACCAACAGTAGTCAGCAAGCATGTTTCCGTTACATTTACACTGGTACCTGGATTCCATTGTTTTTATGTCCTGGTGGAATCTTTGCCCCTGTTCATTACTGTAATCCCCGCAGTTGTCGGGAAAATAATCCAGATGGGACTGTAAAAAGTGTATCTTTATAGACATTCGAGCTCCCAAATGTTTGAGACTTGTTAAGAGCTGATTGACCAGGGCAACATATTCTTCTAGGCTTCTTTTATTGCCTATAAAATTGTTAACTAGAGCTTTGAAAGCTTTCCAGGCATCTTTTTCTATGTCCTTCATTGATGCATCAAATTGCTGATCAAGTTCCTGATTTGAAGTCCATCAAAAATTCCCCCATGGAGCTTAGCGTCACTGATTTGTGGAAATTTTTGAAGAACTTTAAAAATTTTGGCCTACTTTATTAAGGGTTTTGACATAATTTTTCATTATGCCAAGCTTGATATGCAGTGGAGGGAGGAGTATTTTTTGAGGAGGCACTAAAGGTTCAGCTATCACATTGTTTGATCTAATTCTAAATGCTTCTCGTGGAGGCCAAACCTTCTTTTCATAGTGCATACTATCTGCACGACTGTCCCATAAACATAGGAAACAGGGATGCTTCGTGTAGCCTGTTTGCGTCCCAAGCGTAAGAGACACTACCTGAAAAAAAATTTAGCACGGTATGTAAATTCAGTGTAATATTTCTAAAAACAAATTCAAAGTAATATTTCTTAAAACAATAAGAATATGAATATGTACTGAAAAATCGTGTATGCCGATGCATCGTATTGGAACTAATTGGATATATGTACATCTTATTTTGAGTTTATTGAGTTGTGTTGTATACCTTCTCAAGATAAGTTCCTAATTAACCCAATAGGATGCATTAACCTATAGGGACACACTTCAACAAAAAATATAACTAAAAAATGACTCATGATTTCCAGATTTGCATTCTTGTAAAATGTAAGATGACCAAAAGGTGTATACAAGTATTAACAATTAAAAATGAAAATGTCAATATCAAAAAGCTTAGAAATGCCAAGTGTAAAATGATCTTACCTTTAAGTCACCACATATCCTCCACTTATAGCTAGAGTAATTTATTGCATCCAGCAATTTTTTCATATTTTCATAACTTTCAGTAAGTTGGATTGAATGGCATATAGGAACGGAAGCTATCTTGTTACCAATATTCAGTAACACAGCTTTTAAACTTCTACTGGAGGAATCTATGAACAGTCTCCATTCTAATGGGTTGTAGGGAATTCCAAGGGCCTCAACAAGTCCTTTAATATTAGCGCAGTATACTAAAGGGCTGGAAGAATGCTGTAAAAAATAGCTTCGAAACTCTTGTTCTCTATTTCTGTACCCCCTTAAATGTTGTTTCTTAAGCGAGAAGATTACTTTCACGAAGTCGAGAGCCAAGAAGTTGGGTATTTGCCTTGGAAACCTCCAGATCCCTGGTCAGGTCATTTAACTGAACTTGAGTGAATGGTCTTGCGACCATATCATGTGTGGAAACCTGATAAGACTCAGATGTGTCATAATCTTGGTCAACTTCCATATTAATCTCTTCATGTACCTCTATATGTTCAGGGGGAGAAGGTAGAGGAATTCCTGGGCCATGGGGTAGGGGTTTGATGGCAGAAGGAACATCCGGATATGCCACACTATGTTTATTCTTCTTATTTATACCTGTGGAAAATATAATTGCATATTACATAGAGGAATTGATTTGGAGTTGCAGATAGTACATAAATGTTTAATAAAGGATATGTTCATGCTGAAGTGAACTATGTTAGTTTTTAATTTTATGCTAAGTCTTTGCATAATAATGACATTTTCAGGAGCCAGTATAATACAGAAAGCTTAAATACTTGATACAATGCTCACCTTTAAGATTTGTCATGCAAAAATAGCAGTCCGTAGTGTGGTCCTTGCCCTCTCTCCACACCATGGGAACACCAAAAGAGAGGAACTTCTGTTCGCCCTGACTCCAGCGTCTTAAACTTATGTAGCATCCCTTGCAGCAGATATGTGGTGCAAAACTTTTATCTTGATCTCTTAGCCTTACTCCAAAATATGCATGATACAAAGATTTAATTACAGGAGGGATTGTACTTTGCTGCTCGGGAAAAGTCACTTTGCCGCAAACATAGCAAAATCTGTCGGAGCTATTCTTACATTTTCTGTTCATTTTTAACTCAACCACTATTATTATTATTCTTATTATTATAATGCTAAGCAATTTTTAACCTGAAAAATATAAACCTATTTGCATAATTACTTAAAATGTACACAAAATTTACTGCGAATAGAGCAGTGCAAAAACTATTGAAATTTGATGTAATATAGGAGATGTATAAACTATAAAATTATTATCACCCCCTGTATCGCAAAAACTGGAGGTGATAGAGAAAAACGGATGACAGATTCGGATTTAGGAGGTCAATTTTATTAAGAAACACTATAGAAAACCTAAGGTACATTTTTGACGCAGACCAGTGTAATAGGTAAATTGGGGTCTGTAATGGATGAAAATTATATAAGTACATAGAGTACTCACGTTTGAGATGAATTTACAGAACTGGATAGGTGGAACCATCTTCTAAACTAACCTTTTTTGATGAAGGCGCAAGTGAGAATGGAAGATTGCATTTACAATTTTATGTGAATGTCCCGAAAGATACAAAAAAAAGGTGTAATCGGCTCATACATAAGCCGAGCATACGAATACTGCTCTAAGTGGGAATTATTCCATTAAGAGATCTCCCGCGTTAAACAAACATTCGTGAACAACGGCTTCCCGAACAGTATGGCTGAACAACTTTTTTTTTTTCTGGCTGGCTGAATAACAACATTAATCATTTTTAAGAATGAAATTCAAAGTCGCGGATAAAACGGAAAGTAATCAGAAACTAAAAAATAACATCGAACTGTTTTATAAAATTCAAATGTCATCGGATCCAAAATAGAGGAAAAAAACATCAATGAGATTGTCAACGGTAACATCAATGTCAAGAGTCAAACGGACAAGATTCAGCTTATTATCCATAACCCTATATTTTAAGAACGAGGTTTTTTGAAGGTTTGAATAATATTTTTTCATTTAGTTCGGTTGTAACCTAAATATATTTAATTTTTTTATCAAAGTTATTTCTAATAATTCCTTTATAAAAAGAAGAAGAAGAAGAAGAAGAACAACAACAACAACAACAACAACAACAACAACAACAACAACAACAAAAATAATAATAAGAAGAAGATGAAGAAGAAGAAGATGATGAAGATAAAAATGAAGATGAAGATTTAGATGAAGATGAATATTAAGAAGAAGAAGGTGTTCAGGGTGTTAAAATAAAGAGTCTATAAAGGGGATTAAAAAAGGCGGTTAAGATTAGCAAATAAGGCCGTAGGCCACACCCCGTAGGGGTGCCTGTGTAACCAAGCTCTTTCTGT
The DNA here is from genome assembly GCA_963969495.1 of Ceratothoa steindachneri. Classification (NCBI taxonomy): domain Eukaryota; kingdom Metazoa; phylum Arthropoda; class Malacostraca; order Isopoda; family Cymothoidae; genus Ceratothoa; species Ceratothoa steindachneri. Next base: position 88,533,020 of record OZ018322.1, read on the forward strand.
TAAGGAAGAGAACAGCGGCTTGTATATTATAAAACAACAAAAGTTAACAATCTCCTCATGAAAAATAACCTCTTCCCTGACTCCTCTAAACTGAAGTCTACCAACATAGTTGCAAGTTTAACTACCCGCATGAAGACTGCAAGTTTTATAGTAACTTTAAGACTGTTGGCATGACAACCACCAACCACTCTTTGGAGGCGTTTAACCATGCACCTTCAAAACCATGTACCTAACAAGGGATATATTAGTTGAAAATACAACAATTAAAAGAAAAGAGTGAAATCAATCTAGCCTGAACACCTTAGAAGCCATCTTAATCAACGAAGAAAGGTCAACGCTCAACACGTATTCTACGAGTTGGAATCGAACATTAAAATTGTTTTAAAAAATCCACTCGCCGGATTGGCCCGTTTCCCTTGACATTACGTTCAAGCGAAGACGAATAAATGCCCCCTAAAAAACATTTTTTAGATAATAAATTAATATAAACTCCAAATGTGTACATAATATTGAATATGTAGACTGTAAAAAATATGATTGTTCTCCACCGATCATGGAGCTTCGTTTTTCTACTCTTTGATGTAACTTTCTCATCTCTGCTGTCATTTTTGTGAATATTCACCACTATTAGCCTAATTATTCCACCATACTTCATCAGTAAACGAGGAAAAGAATACCTAATGACACTCTGAAGATGATCGCATAGATCGAAAGTTTAGTTATTAAAGTTTGGGTTTTACCAAACGCAGTTACTCAAAAAAGAGAGCTGAACAAAAGAAGACAATAGGAAAATAGAAAGTTCCCAAAGAAAATTAATCAGGGTGAAATCGCAAGTGATCTTAAAAAAACCTGCAATCAAGAAAGACTGCTACCCATTATTATTATTATTATATATATATATATATATATATATATATATATATATATATATATATATATATATATATATATATATATATATATATATATCATCATCATCACTAACTCTATAATTTCAGAAGGGAATTTTTTTGAGGATTTGAATAATAATTTCATCTTAGTTTGGTTATGACTTATGTTTTTTATTAAAATTATTTCTAATAATTTTTTTATAGTATCAAAAAACAAAATGGTGAAGTTCAGAAAATTTATTTTTATATATCTTCTTCTATAACTATATTTTAGCGACCTGATATTTTGAAAGGGGAGAAATTTAGTTTAGAGTTCCTTTTTAAAATTATTATAATTAGCGAAGTTCAGAAAATTTATAAAAATTTTACCATGCCTGTTTTTTTTTAGATTTTAAATTTTAATCTTAGTAGCGAAGCCATTGCCTGCTATATATATATATATATATATATATATATATATATATATATATATATATATATATATATATATATATATATATATATATATATATATGAAGTTATTTGTTGAACAGATGTTGCTTTGTGCAACAGACCGCTGGTTAACTAGAACAGTGGTCTACCACTGAGCTAACTTGACCAATGAACAAAGCAACATCTTTTCAACAAATAAACTCTTTTGTTCGCATTTCCAAAGATCAACGCCCATATGAAACTTTGCTTTTGGGATAGTATATGTTGAAACTGATAAGTGAAAGCATATCTTCTTTGTACGACCGAAAGATATCGGTCAACTGTGGTTAGCGTGCAAACTACCAAGCATCTGCTATGTTCAGGCTTATGCTCCCTGTCAAAGGAGTTGCGTGACATAGGTTACACAGATCAGGAGAACAGAGTTCTTATAAGAGATGACGGCTTGAAAAGCCACGGGAAAAAATACACGTTGCCTCGGGAATGACTCGAAATTAAGACTGCTTGTTATCTAGAAGAGTGCTCCAACTGAGCTATCAGGACTAATGCTCAAAGCAACATCTTTTCCTCCAAATAAATCAACAGCAGTGATTGACAAAGCAATTACTGCAATAATTCAGTGGTCTGCTGCAACGTACGAAGGAACTCTTAAGACCCTACATGTCTTCCTCACAATCCCATCCTCCGACTCATCAAACCCAATCACTTGTTTCGACGTATGCGACCTCATTCTGTGCCCCCAAGCGATAACAGAGGAGAGGAGAAACCTCCATCAAACAAAAAGTTCCATTAGTATTTTTAGCAAATTCAGGGACATTTTGCTTAGCGGGGAAAGGGTTGGGGCATATAAAGATCTGAGGAAGGCTTTCTAAGACGAATTTGGGAAGTTCCAAGTTTAGGATCTGGGGTAGCTCACTAATACTCAAGAAATCTGAGTATTATATCTGAGCTGTTTGACTCTCTCTTCACCGAAATATTAATTCAGGGTGCCCTGCAGTATATTAGAGCCCTGACCATAATATCATAATGGCAGCATATACCAATGTAGATCAGGTGATAAACCAGCCGACTAGCATGTAAAAATCCATACATAAATCAGGGTAAAGTACGAAAGCACGACCCTCAGCCCAATTCTACCATTTCGCAGGTTCGGGTAACATCAAATTCTGCTTGCGAACGATGGGAGCGTAGCGAAACTCCATCCCCTCTAACGACCGATTTAGCAGCCACGCTATCGAGGATAGAGAGTGGCCTCAGCCGGCTGATATTGCAGCAAAGGAGACAGAGCGAGTGACGGAACAGGTATGGTGAGCGAAGACAGGACACGTTCCGGTTTCCGTAAAAGAAACCAACGAGGGAACCTCAGCACAACAGGTGAGAAGCAGCAATTTTTACACTCTTATTCGGCCTATTCTCACCATAACCTTCTACAACAAAAGGTTCTCTGATGGTGCCATCAAAGGTATGGCAACAACGCTACACGCTGTATACAGCCCTGTAGACACCATCATCCTCCCTCCCCCCATAATGCTCCTCGTAGTTTCACAAAGCAAAATTTAACCTTTATTCAACCAACTCAGAGGTGCACAAGCTGTAACATGCTTACATCCGTGCACATATTTCCAACCAGTACCCCCTTCTTCACCTAATCTCAACTCTCCTCACATCGTCGCTCATCATCATCATTATCATCATCTCAATAAAACCCTTCAAATTTTAATCCTTCAAATTCTGTCTCAAAACCTCATAATTCTTTTTTTTTTAACTATAAATGCATGTGACAAAAGGGGTTTCTTCTCCTGCCCTCGCATCACTTCCTCAGGTAGGTCTTCTCCAGTGGCGGCTCGTGTATAGGCACTGCGGAAGTGCAGCACCCCATATTTCCACTCGATATTATCGATAACATTCAATATAATGAGTTCTTTTTTCTTTATTTTTTTGATACCTGTGCATTATATAATCATTAAGCTTAATGTAAGTAACCATCCCCTAGTTTATGAAAACAATACACAAATCCTTGTATAGAACTGTGCGCTTCACAGTTCCAGCGACGTGGTGTTTGGCTGTTGTACGCAGGCTCATATGTCCGAGATAAGGAGCTACATGCTAGGGAGAGAGGAGATTGTGGCTCAAGCAGTGCCGCCCGTTGAGTGCTGGTCGAAGGTAGTATTTCTTTTTGACTCTGCATGTGTTGTGCTTAAAAACGTGTTTTATATTATTGAATGTGATAAAGAGCAGAATTTAATTCATATTTTTTTTTCTATTCTTTCATTAATTAATTGATTAATTAATTAATAAGCTCCTGAATTTTATCTTGGAAAATAATCTAGATGATTTTCTTAGTGAAATTAGGAAACTGATAAAAATCCTCTTTACAATTCCCATGACTAAATCAGAGGCAGAAAGCTGCTTTTCAACACTGAAAAGAATAAAAACTTTTCTAAGGAGTACTGTGAATTCTGAAAGACTAAATGCACTTACAGTACTTTCAGTGGAGAAAAAATTCCTCAGTAGTCATCCAGAAAGAATGGATTTAGTTTTTAAATGAATGGATCAAGCTTGAACTGTAACAATTTAGGTTAGTAGTAAGTAAAAAAAAAAAAAATTCGTTTTGTTTAGGATTTTATCAAGTTTATCTATAAATTATCTTTTTATGTTTATTTCCTTTTACACAATATGAAAACAATGCTAAAAAAAATCTGATGCAGCACCCCCACGAACTTGAGCTACGAGCCGCCATTGGTCATCTCTTTCTCATTTTCGACACACTTTCTGGTTTCTCATTCCTGGTGGACACTGGTGCAGAATGCAGTGGTATTCCAACTTGTAATAGGGACATAGCTTGTACTCCCTCAGATTTAGTTCTGAAAGCACTATGCAGGACCTATGCAGGGTGTAACATTCAAGTCTCACTCGGTCTTCGTCGAGTCTCCGTTTTTATGGCCGAGGGAGACTGCCCAATATTTGGCCTCGATTTTCTTTTGGCTCGCGACTTCTTGGTCGATTCTCGTCATGGCAAGCTTGTTGATGGCAAAACTTTACTGTTTCAGGTTTTCTTACATTATCAGAGATCCCACCTTTCTATTTGTCTCCCCCCTCTTCTGCAGGAGCTTCTTGACCTTACCCTATCACCTTCGAAGGATAGGACTATCAAACATAATGTGGTGCATCGAATAGAGGCGTCAGGAAGACCTGTATTCTCCCGACGTCGTCATATAGTCCCAGATAAACTTTCTGCAATACTTGACCAATTCCAATTCATGGTGGATGCTGGCATTTGTAGACCTTCCTCTTCACCTTGGGCCTCCCCAGTCCATATTGTTCCCAAATCTACGTCAGGGTAATTCAGAGCCGTTGGGGATTACAGAGCCTTAAACGCCATAACAATTCCTGACCGCTATTCATTCCCGTAAATAAGTGATTTCACCTCATCTCTCTCTGACTGTGCAATCTTTACTCGCCTGGATCTGATTCGTACTTTCAACTAGATCTCTATTCACCCAGACGTTGTTGCAAAAACTAACATCACCACTCCGTTTTGCTCTTTGGAATTGTTCAAAATTCCATATGGCTTGTGAAATTCTCTCATACTGCGCCCATCGATCATGCGACAATAGTGCTTGTCCAGGAACAGGATGAAGACATACTAACAATGCGTCACTATTTTCAACACGACTTCGCAAGATCGACCTACAAGACAGTCCTTCCAGGCGCATCCTGGTCGACTATTCATTGTCTGACTGCCCTCGTCCTCTCATTTTTCTCGTTTACCATCGGCATATTTTTAACCTCATTCACGGACTTTCACATCCTGGTATCAATGCGACAAGCAAGCTCAACGCTAAACGCATCGCATAGCCAGGTATGAATGCCTACGTGGCGAAATGGACTCGCTCTAGCCTGGAATGTCGGCGTGCCAAAGTCCATCGCAACATGAAAACGCCTTTGGTTACTTTTCATCTTCCTTTTCCACGTGTTGAGGCTGTTCGCGTCTATCTAGTAGGCCATTAACCCTACTCCCGTGGTTGCTATTATCTTCTCACCACGATCAATTGTTTAGCCAGTTGGACAGAGGTGCTTCTTATTTAAGACATCAAAGCTTCCACTGTCACTCCAGCCTTCGTCTCAGGATGGGTTGCTCGTTTTGGTGCCACCTCAACGATCATGACTGGTCGTGGTAGCCAAGTTGAATCCCATAAATGGGAGGCACTCATATTAAAACAATGCTTAATAAAATCTGATACAGCACCCCCACTAATTTTAGCTACGAGTCGCCACTGTGGGGTGGTCAGCACAGTCATTCACAACCTTAAGCTCATGCTCTGCCTTTTCAAAGAGACGATACAAATCATCATTTCCCCAAGAAGAGGGCTCCTTCGTCAAGAATTTGAGTTCTTCTGAAATAATCACCAGAAATATTCTTTTTGGTTTTATCGTAAAAAATCAGAGAGAGAAGTATGTGACAAAATTTTCTTCCCATCGACCCTTTTCAATCCCTTTGGTTTCTCAAGACCAGTCATAATATTCACAATTTTCCCCGTTGTATCAGCTGAGATACTGTCGTCGAACAGGGAAAGTCCCCTAACCTCCTCTGAAATATATATAGATAGCGTTTGAAAGCTGTAAAGGCAACATTGGCAAGTTTTCCATCTTGCATGGCATTCATTATATCTATCTCGTTTTGGCATCATAAGAACCGATTAGTGACTCATTCCCAAATGGCACATAACAAAGGGCGAAGAAGAGGGAAAAATCTTGGACTGCTTTTAGGTCACCCCCTGTCAGAGAAAACTGTTCACGGAAGAGGAATATTTTGATACTATATATACCTTTTCTCATCCATCTAGCATAATGGAAAGCAGTGAAGCAAGAGAGAAAAATACATTTGGTGGAGCACCTCCAAGGAAGATGTAAGCAAGAGTAGTAAGTTCCCGATAATCATCTCTTGTTAGAATTAACTCTCCCACAAAGTTTGCAAAGATATCGTCATCATCTTCTGCTGTCTTTTGTCGATGTATTCCCAATTGTCTTAAAATGTACAAATAATGGGTTTCTTGGACCGGAATAAGGACAGTAGGTGAAACGGAACACACAACAAGGATTACTTCTTCCTCGTAATTTCGACAGGCCAACCAAATAACCTCCCTTTGCAGTTCTTGAATTTTGATACAAGCGCCTTGTTGCAGCCCTATGTTTGAGGCTGTTACGTCGCATACAATAGCCTTGATTTGCTTCGACAGGCCCCACTTGTTGATAACAGACGGGTATGAATTACTTTGATCAGTACCCGAACTAGATTCAATTTTGGGAGGAGGAACTCAACACGATCTCTTCCTGAGGCAACAATTGCAATTCTGTCAGCCTTCTCTCGACCAAGGCTTGATATATTTATGTTAGGAATAGCTTACCATCCATGTGCACCACGAGAGGTGCATCGCGTGGAAGGCTTGTCGTGATGTCAGCCTTGATTCTGGTAGCTGCTTCGCCACGGTTCTTCTTCTGGTACTGGTAAATTGAACTCGGATACAAAGTGATTCGTTCGATGTCAATGCCAATATACTTTGCCTGAGCCCGCAGATGGTGAACTGCCATCCTCTGAATACACAAGTACGATCAAGAGCCACCGTGAGCTCGAGTTTTAAGAAAATGTTCTTGGGATCGGTTGACCTGCAGCCGGAATATTTGACCTTTTGGGGGGACTACTGTGATTTTGAAAGGATTCATCTGCAGATGACTCTGAAGACGAAGTGGAAACAACTAGTGTTGATGAGCTGGCGATTTTGACGGCTGTTCGTTTTCCCACCTATTTTCTTCTTGCGTTCATATTCTACTTCAGCTCTTTTATTTTTCTTCTTTAGAGACTTCGAATGATTCATGTCAATTCCAGCCATGCTAGACTGGGAACGATATTTTCGTTGGCTCATCAAAGAAGGCTTTATCTACTTCATTTTTCATCATAATCAATTTATCTTTGTGATCATTATTAAAGAGTTCATCTAAGTCATCACAAAACATTTGTTCTAGGGGGGAGGGGAGCTTTTATTATAACTTTTCTTATTTATCAATATCATTCTTCATCTTGAGATTTCTATATTCGAATCTATTTATTTCTTCTTGACTGAAGTTGGCCCTTGAAACATTTGTCTTCCATTTATCTGACTCTTCGTATTCTTATTGGCTGAGATTCCTTCTTCTTTAAGTTGGCTGGGTTAGTTCTTGATCTTCGTTTTTCTTTTCTTTTCTGTATCTTCATATTAGCTTGCATTTATCTTGAAGTGATGATTCCTTCCAAATTCTTGATGACGTGATGATTTCTTCTTAATTCTTGATGACGTGATGATTTCTTCTTAATTCTTGATCACGTGATGATTTCTCATTGATTCTTGATGACGTGATGATTTCTTGTTGATTTGATGAGTTAGCCCTTGAAGTCGTTTTCTTCCGTTTTTCCTTCTTGAGGCGATCCATTTTATCTTGAGTCTTCTTGAGTGGTCCTTAAAGAGTTTTCCTTGATTTCTGTTTTCTTCGTGAATTTTCTTCGTCAAAATTGTGGACTTTGGGAGTTTCGATCACGGGTCTTTGAATGCAAATGCCAGCCCTCTAGCCGCCACGCTACGGCGAGTCCGTCCTGAGTTGGTAATTTAATGGGCTATTTATATTCTCGCTTCGGAAGGAATTTTTTCTCTGATACATCTTCGCACCCCTACACAGGTCCCTTGCTAGAATGCGGAGCGAATTTGAGGATTGGGGAGAGACTAGTTTGGATTTCTTAATCGAGGAGAGTAGTAGCTCTCCCTCCCCGGCCTCCGAGTCTGCGGGATGAGTGGAGTTAATTGAGTGGGATTGAGGAGAGCGAACGAAGTCCTTAATCAATGAGTAATATAGCATCTCCTTCCCGGATCTCCGGAAGTTCCCATCAGCACCTTTTCTTAATCTCTAGTAGGATAGCAGGTGCAGTTGTAACGAAGACTCGAAGATTGTTCGACCTTTTGATGGTCAACATTTAGGGGGGGGGGGGTGCCTTCATTATATCATTGTTCATCTTGTGAGTTCAATATCATTCATCTTGGGATTTTCTTATTTATCGAATCTTCTTGCTGATTTCTTTTATTCTCCTTCTCAGATCTCCTGAAGTTTCATAGCATGACCTTTTTTTAATCTCTAGTAGGAGAGCAGGTACGGTTGTAACGAAGATCAGAAGATTGTTCGGTCTTTGAGGGTCGCCTGTTATGGAGGGGAGGGGCATTCCTTATTTTCCGTTTAGTATGTTTATCTAGAAATTTTTTTATCTTTTATCGAATCTATTTACTTCTAGACTGAAATTCCTTTTTCTTTAAATTGTCCCTTCAAACATTTATCTTCTATTTATCTTGACTTAATATGCTTGTTGGCTGGGTTGGTTCTCGATCTTCGATTTCTTTCTGGATGCATCTTCATATTTCTTCCAATTATCTTGAATTGATGATTTCTTCGTCCTGAGTTGGTCCTTGCCGGGTATTTCGAAGAGAGAGATTGAACGATAGTTAGCCACTTGGTCTGGGGGCTTGTCCCCTTTTGGGATTAAGATGACTTTCGCCATTGTATATCCGTCTGGGACATTGCCTGTATTCAGGGATGCGTTCATGATGTTTACCATGCCCTGAATAATATGCTGTGGGGCATTCACTAGGTTGTTCTTAGTGAGCCCAGACCAACTGGGTGCCCTTTGTTTGAAGGACCTTATGGTGTTCATGGTCTCCTCAATGGTGATGGGGTGCCCGTGGTTAACCATCTCTCTTTCTCTAGATAATTGTAGGTGTGGGTTGGTACTATGTATCATCGCTCCGAAGTCTTCGAGCCACTGGTCTTCGAAGTTCTGGACGAAATCATCGTTCCACCAGGTGATATGGCAAAACTTTATTTCCACTACATCTGTCGCCAATTCTGGTTTAGGTGTCCATGTGTAAGTTTTGATGACCCCTCGACAATACTTGTTTTGCCAACAGACTTTCCTTAACAATGCCCGTTTTTAGCGAGTTTGTTTGTTTTGTCTTGACATGATTAACAAGTGAGAATATTCTTTCGACACTTACTGAAGAATGTGGTAAAACAGTAAGGTGGGTCATGAAATCAGAAAGAATTCCGAACTTTGAATTGTTTAAGCCGTTTTTGATGTTACGCAGTGAATGCCAGAAATCAGGAATATATTTATAGAATAGTGACACATCTTTGAACTGTCGAAATAGCCTCCATTCATCATCTAAACTATCTAGTTGATCTTCGGGAACAAGGAGGGGAAAATGCACTGCTACGTTCATTATTGAACTAGATTTTGTCATATCTTTTGCTGTAGCGGGATAGCGGGATCTAAAACTCCTAAACTGGCAATAATTCCTTCTTCCTCTAGTGGAAATCGGTTTTTTAATTTGTATGCATAGGGCAACCAAGAAATTTAAACAATCAGTCCTAAACCTTGTTTCACTACTTTCTCCAATTGGCGTCAAAGACAATAGCCTCATGCAACGTCCACCCCAATATAAATGGTTCAATTATTTATTTAAATGTTTGTCACTTGGTCAATTTCAGATATTCTTGCGGAATTACTGACTTCTTTCTTAATAAAACAACTTAGAATGTTTTTTTATGTTCAGAATACACCATTGAATGCAGCACATGGAGTCTGAAGTGTTCAGATTGAAATTCAATATTCAAGGAGTTAACTTTTTCTAATATATAATTTAAAAAGAGAAGTAAGTGCTTTGTTCTCCTATTTTCATAGTTTCGTAAAGAGCATTTGCCCCCATGAATCTTGTCAAACTTAGATTCAGATTGAAAATAAAGCAGTAATGCATCCTATTGCTCAAGCACAAGTTTTATTACATTTCCCCGAGATAATCAACGAGTCTGAGCTAGCTTAGGTATTTTGCGATTTTCTGTCTTTATAACATCTTGCATAGCAGTAAAAATCTTCAATTCGCTTGCTGTTGCGTGAGAAATAAGAAGAAATATCCTTTATGGAAGTTTCAAGATAGGACGGTAACACCTTGACTGCATGGCTAGCACACAATGCGAAAGAATGACATATGCAACCCATTATAAAAAGTGATGGAATATCTTTTTTTAATAATGCTTTAAATCCGCTCTTATTTCCCATCATGGTTGAACAATTATCGCTACCAAAACCTATAATATTGCACATATGGTTTCCTTTCTCATTGAGTTTTTTAAAGTCTTGTATAATCCTTTAGCCGTTCCATCTTCAACGAAGCTGTGTCAAGTAAAATATCAATTACATCACCCCTTTAAACGTCTAAATATATAATAACAATAGCTAATACCTGAGGTACTGATATGCCAGTACTCTCATCGAGGATTAATGAGAATTTTACTTTTTTACATATATCAGCAATTTCCATTTTTTGATGGTAAGCAATTCCTTCTTGGATAATATAAGAAGCTTTTGTTGCTCATATAGTTACCGCTTATGCAATATTGCTGTCGTAAAAGGCTTTATTGCACACTTCTATGAGATGATCAGTTTAAGCAAATGGCATATGATGTTTGGCAATGAAAGTGGATATTATTAGTTCTGCCCTCGCTACCTGTTCATTTTATGTAGGTTTATGTTTTTAACAAGTACATCTAACTTTGTTGTTGACTTCGCAGTTTTCATGTTGTTCTCATGTTTACCTGTATTACTGTGAAATAATAACATCTATTTATTAGCATTCCTTATTTTTGTATTACACCCCTTTTCAGTCGGATCTTCTTTTAGCCACTGTTTCAGATTCTTATTTAAAAGATTGTTTATACTACTTTTTAGATACGAGGGGCGGTCAATAAGTTTTGCGAATTGGCAGGGCGAAACAGAGGAAGGGGGGATGGCTGTCTGTGGGGGTGTAAGGACAAGTTATGACAAGTCAGGATCTGCAGCCGCACGCTCCTGCTTCGTCTATTTAAGAAGCATTAGCTGATCGCAGATTATCAGTCACAATTTTTTCAACAATGGAGAAGGTTGAGCACCACGCAGTGATCAAATTTTTGACCAAGGAAGGCAAGAATGCAAGAGAGATCCATGAACGCATGGTTGCAGTGTACACCTACACCGCCCCTTCCTATGCGACCATTGCTGGCTGGAATAGGGAGTTCCGCCATGGTCGTGAGTCCCTTGAAGATTAACCCCGCCAGGCGTGACCAACGAGGACAATGTGGCCCGTGTGGAGAGGATGATCCTCGAGAATCGACGAATGAGGGTCGAAGAAATCGAGCGAGAACTTGGAATATCACATGGAAGTGTTATCAACATAACCCACGACAATTTGGCCATGACCAAGGTCTCTGTCCATTCGGTCCCTAGAAACCTCACGCCCCATGATCGACTCCAACGTCCTCAAAGTCCACAAAGCCAGAGTTGCGCAAGCTGCCCTGCGCGAGTGCGGATTCGAGGATCTCAACCATTCCCCTACAGTCCAGACCTGGCCCCTAGCGACTACTTTTTATTCCGCCAGCTCAAGGCTGCACTGCGTGGACGCCAGTTTGGGGACGACGAAGATGTCCAGCTCGCCGTCCAGGAGTGGATTAAACAGCAGTCGGGAGATTTCTCGTTGTCGGGAATTCGAAGCCTCAGGGACAAGTGGCGCAAGTGCATTGAAGTCGAGGGTAGTTAGATTGAAAAATAATAAAAACCTTTCCTCATATCTTCCTTATATACGAATTGCAAAACTTATTGACCGCCCCTCGTACTTTTTTAGGAGGGCTTGCCATTTTGTTATCAGTATTTCCAAAATATGAAGAAAAATTAAATATATATTACATAAATGACAACCACTTTACCAAAAAGAAGCGCATCACGGCACTGCCACTGTCATCATGGAGCTGAAGGTATAGGTCCATATATATTTGTGATTTAAAACAAGTTTTTTTCTTTTTTAATTTAGTGTTTTTTTCTCAGGAAAATTACAAACAAAGTGCTTTAGGGTTGGGTTTTTTTTTCGTTTAATGGAAACCCTGTAGGGATACAAAGATGTATCAAAGAGAAAATTCCGTCCAAAAGCGAGAATATAAATAGCCCATTAAATTACCAAGTCAAAACGGACTTCGACGTAGCGTCACGGTAGAGTGCTGGCCTATGGATTCAAAAGACCCGAGATCGATCCCACAGTCCACAATTTTTACGGAGAAGATCCCAGAAGAAAACGGAAAACGCCTTATGGACAACTCAAGAAATCGACTCAAGAGAAAACCGCTGGTAAGGAAAACGGAAAGAAAACGACTTCAAGGGCTAAATCATCTCAACTCACCAGAAATCTCACGTCACCAAGAATTTGGAAGGAATCATCACATCAAGATAAAAGCAAGTTATTATGAAGATACATAAAGAAAGAACTACCAAGATCAAGAACTAATCCAGCCAAATTAAAAGAAGAAAGAATCTCAGCCAACTAAGAATATGGAGTCAGATTACTAGAAGAAATGTTTCATGGGGCAACCTCAGTCAAGCAGAAATAAATTAATATAAGAAGGCCCCCCTTCCTCCCCCTCATAACCTAGTGACCCTCAAAAGGCTGAACAATTTTCTGATCTTCGTTACAACTGCACCTCCTCTCCTACTAGAGTTTAAGAAAAAGTGCTGCTGGGAACCGGAGACCCGGGAAGGATTTTACTGATTAGCGTTAAAAACTTAGTTCGCTCTCCTCAATCTCACTAAATTAGCTCCACTCATCCCGCAGACTCGGAGACCGGGGAGGGAGAACTACTTCTCCTTAGTTAAGAAATCCAAGACTAGTCTCTTCCCAATCCTAAAATTCGCTCCGCGTTCTAGAAAGGGACCTGTGTAGGGGTGCTAAGATGTATCAGAGAAAAAATTCCTTCCAAAGCGAGAATATAAATAGCCAATTAAATTACCAAGTCAGAACGGACTTCGCCGTAGCGTGACGGCAGAGTGCTGGCATCTGGATTCAAAAGATCCGCGATTGATCCCGAAGTCTACAATTTTTACGAAGAAAATTCTCGAAGAAAACGGAAAATGCCTTATGGACTCAAAAAATCGACTCAAGAGAAAACCGCTGTCAAGGAAAACGGAAAGAAAACGACTTCAAGGGCTAACTCATCTCAACTCACCAGAAATCTCACGTCACCAAGAATTTGGAAGGAATCATCACATCAAGATAAAAACAAGTTATTATGAAGATACATAAAGAAAGAACTACCAAGATCAAGAACTAATCCAGCCAAATTAAAAGAAGAAATAATCTCAGCCAACTAAGAATATGGAGTCAGATTACTAGAAGAAATGTTTCATGGGGCAACCTCAGTCAAGCAGAAATAAATAAATATAAGGAGCCCCCCCTCCCCCTCATAACCTGGTGACCCTCAAAAGGCCGAACAATCTTCTGATCTTCGTTACAACTGCACCTCCTCTCCTACTAGAGTTTAAGAAAAAGTGCTGCTGGGAACCGGAGACCCGGGAAGGATTTTACTGATTAGCGTTAAAAACTTAGGTCGCTCTCCTCAATCCCACTAAATTAGCTCCACTCATCCCGCAGACTCGGAGGCCGGGGAGGGAGGGCTACTTCTCCCCGGTTAAGAAATCCAAGACTAGTCTCTTCCCAATCCCCAAATTCGCTCCGCGTTCTAGAAAGGGACTTGTGTAGGGATGCGAAGATGTATCAGAGAGAAAATTCCTTCCAAAGCGAGAATATAAATAGCCACTAAATTACCAAGTCACAACGGACTTCGCCGTAGCGTGACGGCAGAGTGCTGGCCTCTGGATTCAAAAGACCCGCGATCGATCCCCCAGTCTACAATTTTTACGAAGAAAATTCTCGAAGAAAACGGAAAATGCTTTATGGACAACTCAAAAAATCGACTAAAGAGAAAACCGATGTCAAGGAAAACGGAAAGAAAACGACTTCAAGGGCTAACTCGTCTCAACGCATCAAGAATTCAAGAAACATCATGACGTCATCAAGAAGCATCAGGAAGGAATCATCACATCGAGATAAATGCAAGTTATGTGAAGATACATCAAGAAAGAATTACGAAGATCAACTATTAACCCAGCCAACTTAAAAGCAGGAATCTCAGCCTACAAGAATACTAAAAGTCAGATAAATGGAAAACATTGTCCTGTTTCAAGGGGCAACCTAAGAGTCAAGAAGTAATAAATAGATTCGAATAAAGAAATCTCAAGATGAATGATATTGATAAATAAATAAAGTTATAAAAAAGAGCCCCCCCCCATAACTTATCATATTGTATTATAGATTTTAAAGAGAATTGGGAAATGAGGAGGCTTCGCCCACATACCACCCTTTAATTGTGAGGGTTGCACTCCCCACTATTTTTAATAAACTGGTAATATTTCCCATGAAAAAACCTATCATTAGATTGGAATTCAAAAGCGATTGCCAGACGTCGTTATAGACAAGCCTACAAAAACTTAAGGGAATGGAGGAAAGTAGTTAGAAAGGTAACCAACAAAACGTACGCCACTTATCTTAACAATTACCGGGTCCAGAATACTTCCTCCCCCACCCAAGTTAACCCTCCCCCCCATATTGTAATTCATTCTGTGCTTGAAAACATATTGGTGAAAAAATATTTTCTAACATCAAACCTGCATCTTTGTTTTTAATTTTTCAAGTGGTGATCCCTAGTCCTATTACTACCGTCTACTTTCAAACTCAAATAACTTGCTAAAATCCAACTTATCCATCCCAGAACAAATTTTAAAAAGCTCAATCATATCTCTCCCAACACACCTTCTTTCAAAAGAGAACACATTTATTACCCTCAGTCTATCTTCATATTCAAGGTGCTTTAGGGAACTATTATTTTTGTTGCCCTCTTTTGTACTGACTCCAGCAGATTGATATCATGTCTAAAATCTGATGCCCATTCTTGTATAAGGTACTCTAAATGTGGCCTGACATACGAGTTGTAGAGTTTAAGAATAACCTCTTTACTTTTATACTATTAACTAAATCGCCTGGAAATGAATTCCAAAATTCAACAAGCGTATGACTAAAGAAGTACTTTTGCTCTCCTTGAAAATGACCGCACTTTCACTAATTAAGCCACGCGAATTTAGTACTAGTAAAAATCAGCCCTACTGGCATTTTTTGCTAGGCTTGCGGTGCTAGATCGCTTTGCTCACAAAATTAAGTGTGCCAAATAAAAAGGTTTATTATTTCACAACACATTCAAATTGATGTGCAAAAAAAATTCACATTTTTTTTTAAATGCAGACACACACACGCTAGGTTCATTATAATAATGACTAAGAATATCACAGTCTGATATTTATCTCCACGCTGTTTTCGCACATATGAAGAAACACAAAATATTTCTTTACAAATGATAATTAACTTTAGCGAACAATCTTGTGATTAAAACTTCATACTGCACTACTTACGCCGGTACTGAAAGTCTGAAACACTTTGTTTGTCACCCAGGCTGTAGCTACTAGCTAGCAAGACTGTAACGACACAACACCATCATTCCGTCACTCGTCAGTGTGTCGTTAGAACGCCTTACAAGTAATGAACATATTTGCAACTCACTTAAATGGGCATGTGGCAATGGTGCAACGCCGCTGCTTGTATAAACCTGTTCAATACGGCTGACACCAATTGAATACGTTCTGTTTCATATGATATGTTTATTTTGCATTGTAATAGTATAAATTTATATTAATAGGATATAATTTATTGTAGTTATTAATAAATCGTCGTATATTTTAAAGAAAAACCCAGGTTTTACCAGATTTTTAAAAATTAAACCTAGACACCCAAGTGGAACGTAAAAAACCCAGATCTGAGTGGAAAAACCCAGCAGTGGGAGTCCTGGAGCAGACTTGAACTCAGAATTTATCGTTCTTCGGTTGGTACTTTCTGTGGTATCCTTCCGAGACGTGTTCTCAGCCAGCACTATTCAGTGACGGTTTTTTGTTTTCTATTTTTTTGTGTAGTATATTTAAGTTCAGGAAGATAGTTAACTTTGAGTGTTAGGCAAAATACTCAAGGATTTTTTTATTTTACCTATCTACCTTCACTATACTTCCTAGCGTCGGGAGCTGTTGGACGTTTGCTCAGCGACTGCTCTATTCAGTGTTTTTTTCATTTGGGATTTTTCGGTGTAATATATTTAAGTTCGGGAAAATAGTTAACTTTGAGTGTTAGACATAATACTTAAGGAATTTTGAATTATATTTTAAATTAAATCTTGAAATAGCCCCAGTTTGTTTACGTTTCAGAGCGCCCGGTGTGTTATGTATGTAGTTTTGGTAACAAGGAAATAAAGTACCCTAGAAGACCTTACGGTCCATTAACATAACATAACATAATTTCACGGATGACAAAAGCCACAAGGGCCTATCAAAGGTCATCCGCATCTGTCAAAACCCACCCACAAAAAGCACCATCACCAGGGCAAGACAAAATCAAAGTCCACCACAATATAATATAACAGATGATAAAAGCCACAAGGGCCCATCATTGGACACACCATTCAAAGAGGTGGGTCGGTTGCATGATGAGTGCAAGAGATTAAGTCAGTTGGAGCATGAAGTGAGAAGGGATGTGAGTACACATGAAGAATGGCTGGGACCAGGAAGGTGGTAAATAGGCCTAAACTAGGGACTGGAGAGAAAGAAGTGACTGATGTGAGTGAAGATGAATGGTGGGTGAATATGGATAGAATAGATAGGTTAGGACAGCTTAGGTGTGTGAGTAAGAGGGACATGTAACCTGTTAGGTTGACTAACAGATTCAGTAAACATGTAGAGTGGCAGCGCCCCCTCCCAAAAGTGGATTTTTGTGTGTTTATATTTCATTCACCCGTGCCTGAATATTCATGCGCGTTTGAGTCCTATTTCAAAGGTAAATATGTAGATTGGCCGCTTGAATGATGGGACGTAAATTATTTTGTCTGTGTTCTAATATGTTTCACATTTTTTGAGTAAATTTAAGGGGACGTCTCCTGTGGGGGTAAACAATGGGGGGACCACCCTACGATGATCCTGAGTTTCAATCAATTTGGGGGGGTCTGGGGAGCATAGCCCCCCACTATATATTCCTAATTGTTTATATGGAATAATGTTTTAATGTTTACAGAAGTGAATAATTTAACCAAATCATTTCTGCCCCTTTAATCTCATTTTGCAAATTATAATAGGGGTGGGGGTGAGGTCTGACATCAGAAATGACTGAATTGAATTTTTATTTTGTTTTTCACTTAATATCCTTTTATTATCCTCATTTGGAGTCATTTTTATTTGTCAATATATTTGTCCATATTTTACTATTTTTATTACCTTTTTTGGGGATGGTGGGTTTTTAACAACCTGCTTCATCCCCAGCCATACCTTCCTCACATCCCCTTTCCTTCGCTCTTCACACTCTATCAATTTTACGATGTGTCCAAGGTCGAGTTGCCATGCTGAGGGACTGCCAGGCCACCAGGCAGGAGCCGTAGTCCAAAATGGCAGGTTCTGTACGCATCTCTTACAGAGCGGGCTATTGCGAGGGGTGATGAGTGATTGCTTCCTGTGGAAGCAATCAGGCAGCTCCACAGTGAAAATGGAGGTCCCCTCCCCATTGGGTTTCCCAGGGGACCCTACATAACTCTTAAACCGGAGAGGAGGCTTACTCCTCTCCTCCTACAGGTGTAGGAGACTCCCCTTCACCCCCTTCTCTGGAGGTGCTTTCGGGCACCTCCCTCTTCCCAGCAGCAGTTCCCCCCCCCCCTTTTCTTTCGAAGGGGACTGCCAAGAAAGCTGACTGCTTCCCATTGAACTGGCTTGGTAGGGCAAACCCCCTGTATTACCTGTATTTCCAACAACTTTTGGCCTGACTATCTAGCCAATAGAATGCTATGTTATATCTGCAGACGATCTGCTCATGCGTCTTTTGTCTGATTAGCCAATACCATGCTTTGTTATATTTCGGACAGTTCATGCATGGCTGTCTCTTCAGTTGATATATTGTAATGGTGTGAAGTGGTTGTTGTAAGTAACCTACCCAATAATAGGTGAAGTCTTTGGGGACAATATTCAGACCATAGAAACCACATGCAAATTTTTGCTTAGTGTGTTTAAGAGTATGTGGCTTTCTAATGCCTGTATTCAACCAAGTGCTAGTCTCTTGTTTATAAACTATTTTCCTGGCAAAACTTTTTCAGAGCTGAAACCTGTTTTTGCTGGAAATTCATATTTTTCCTATTATGGACCTTCAGTTGATTGTGAAAAGTATTAATTTCTGGGGAAAACAAGCTTCAGATCTGAAAAGTACACATAAAACTGTATAAGAAAAACATTTATAAATTGATTACAAGAGATGTCAAAACGAATATTTACAGAAGGACCAACTCCCCTGGCTGATGGTCCTCTGACAGCTAAAACCATCTCCATCTTGGAGAAGGATTTTGCTGAAGCCGATCGATCCATCTAGCGGCTCCTTCCGGCAGTGGAGAGAAGTGGGCTCACTCCCCACCATCCTCTTGTAAAAAAAAAAAAGAAGAAGAGGACTAAAGGTTCTGCTCACTCCGCAGGAGCTCTGGAGATGGATAGGTCTACTACCGTATTGGCAAGAGACCTGAGTATGGAGTCCCAGACCAAGACCGAAATCACAAGTGCATTGAGTAGTGTCTCGATTACTTCAGAGCCCCTCATTGACACACTCCCTGTCTTTTTTGAAACTGCTGGCTTAAAATATTTTCTGTTAATTTGCCTCACTGATGTCATCATGTTGGCCAAGGGCAATATGATACATTATTTACACCAGCACCTGGCAAACAAACTTTCAGTCCCTTCCATCTGCCAACACTCAACTTCCTATCTAAAGATCTAATCTAAGTCACCCATCACAAGCCCCTCAGTCATCCTCCTAGCCCCCCTTATGCTGGACTGGGTGATCCAAACCCTCCTAAAGAGGGACCTCCGATTTCAAAGCCCACCAAAGGTTTTGAGGCAGAAGTAGGAAAAGACTTGCATAGAGAGCCCAACCTCCCACAATAACTTGAGGAGTCCACTACTGCCATGAGCTGGAGGGATGTTAAGATTGTTTTCTGTTGGGACATAGGGGGATTGCTGGAAATGAGTGTACCTTTAAGGGCATGAGGACTGGGTGACTGGACCAGCGTTTTGCTCTTCCCAACACACTACATAGCAGCAATGAGGTCAGCCCTTCAGACTGCCTGGCAAAGAAAATGTGAGATAACAAACAATAACTTTAGGTTTGACTCAATGCCAACAGTTGCAGGTTGTCTCCTGCTGTCTCTTAATCAGGCACACTGGCATGTAATGCCAGTCCTCCGGACTGTCTGGCACTTTATCATTTTCAAGTCTGAGGGATCGTCACACATGTTACCTGTCCTGGTACCAGGATGAACAGGGTTGCTACCACTTGTCCCTTGTGCTTGGGATGGGTTTAGACCACCTGATTGTGGAATTATTGCATTTTGTAAGTACCTCCTCCACTGTATATAGTTTTGGGGTTTTGCCTGCATGCTCTGGGGGTGGATCTCGCTCAAACGCTAGAGTAATCCTTTTCTTTGGGATTATTGTTATTTATTGATTCATTTTTTTTTGTTGTTATTAGCTAAAAGTATTTTCAGTGATTATGTCTTCAGTGGTGATTGCCAACAGATTGTATTTGAATTAAAAAATAAAAATCCTCCCTTTTATCACAAATCTTATAAGACTCCACTTCTTAGTATCTCTATTAAAATATCCTTTCCTTTGCTAATCATGGTGTCTATCATCAATCAACAGTTATTATGCTCTACCAAAAATGTTAATTGGAATTGCATTATTCTTGCATAATAATACAAGACCAAATGGTGCAAGATGCATCCAGGAAAGGATTCAGGCTTAGAATAAAGAAGTTTGGCCACACCCTTCTTAATTGCAAAATCTTTGAAACCTAAATAATTGGAAAGGAGAGAAAATATTACTTTTGCATAGTCAATTAGCTTTAAATATAAATTAACTTCTTCTGATAGTTAAACAACAGATCTTCCTTTCTAAACTTAATATATTTTGAACCTGGTTTTAATGAAAATCCTACTTTTTCAGCTTTTAAAGTAGCTTTTAAATTTAGAAAACTATCAAAATGGTTGTTAGACAGTATAATGATGAACTCAAGTATCTTGAAAAGTTATCGCCCAATTGTTGGAAAATTAAAAAAGGATTCCAACCAAATATGAATGTAAGTATTTGTAAAATTATTCTTTAATTTGCTTGTAATTTGTACCTTTAATTACTATTTGTTGTGCCATGTTTCCCACTCATAGGTGAGATCTCCCTGACCAGTGCTCTAAACTGGTTTCACTCTTATCTCTCATCTCATTCTGTCTGTTCACATTGGGGGTGAGGTCTTTCTGCCAGCCGCCATGTCCTATGGTGTTCATCAGGGCTCTTTTATATCTACCTTCTTCCTTTTGGCCTCCCTCTGCATTGCCTAGGGCTATCCTTCCATTTCTATCCTGATGACACAAATATTTCTCTCTTTCTCCCCAAACTTGTTCGCTGTGAATGCATATGACACAATTATTGAATGGCTATTGGATAACTTCCTTAAACTTAACCATGAAAAAAAAAAATTATGGGTACCTCAGCAGATGTCACTCGCTTGAAATTGTAGACCATCCCACCTCTCAATTTAGGAGGTTTCCCGATTCCATTCTCTTGACAACATGAGAAACCTGGGTATTTCTTTTTACAGTTAACTCTATTTTAAATCATATGTTGCTAATATCAGCAAATCATCTCTCTGCTTTCTCTGTAACCTCAGTTGTATCCAATCCCACTTTGATCAAAACAGTTTAACCACTCAGTCCTTTGTTAACTCTTGCCTTGACTACTCTCTCTCCTCATCCTCTGTCGAGGATGGTTCTCTCATGCTGCACCCTGGCTCCACAAACTGCACCGACTGTCTATTAAATTTCAAATTACTATTAAACTCATTGTGTTTAAAATCCTAAACACTGCAACTTCCACTTAACTGTCCTCTCCAGACAATAAAGAGCCCTTCACTTGGGAAGTGCCCTCCTGTTTTCGGTTCCTTGCACTCGTCTCTGTTGCATAGGTGATCGTGCCTTCTCTAAGCTGTGGATTGGTCTGCTTCCTGGCATTGGCTCCTTTTCCTCAGCTGACACTTTCAAGTGCACTCTGAAAACCATTCTTCTGTTGGGCCTTTTCCTAGTTGATGGTTCCGCACCCTGTGAAGGCTTCAAGGTCTTCAGGGTGCCATATAAAACCTCATTATTTTTTTATTACCAGGGTGTTCAATGAGTTCTCGACCTAACACAAAAGTAGGGGAGACAGGAACCTGCCGCAGCTGGATCCCATTCATACATGTTCCAACAGGTAATGCACAGGCAGGTATCATCCCAGCGCATTTTATTCAGTTCACCACTGGCTTTTCCTGACTGAGGATGGTGCCTTCCAGCAAATTAAGTGAAGTTGAACAGCAGGTTGTGATAAAGTTTTCCGTGATTCAAGGGAATGTGCCACAGTTGATTCATGAGAAGTTGAAGACAAAACTAGGGGACAGTGCCCTCTATTATTCCACTGTCAAATGTTGGGTTGCTTTCTTCAAGCAGCGCCAAGACTCGTGTGAGGATGACCCTCAAAGTGGTGGTCCATCAACTGCAGTCACCAGGGAAACTGGTCATGGTGGAGAGCATGGTCATGGATAATCTTAGTGTGATACATTGCTTCTTAACTGGGGATAAGTAATAGATCCATTTTTACCATCTGATGCCTGAGATGAAGAAGAACTAGATAATGACTTCAACGGAGATGTTGACCCTCATGAGATTGGATCTGGAGGGATTTATGGCCCTAATCGTAACCCAGGATGAAACATGGGTACCTCACTTCCGTCTGGAAACCAAAGCTGAATGGAACCATCCCTTCTTTCTAACGCCACAAAAATTCAAGGTCATGAAGTCATCCTGGAAGGTCATGCTGACAGTGTTCTGGGACCCTGAAAGGATCCTCCTTGTGGACTTCTAGGATCATGGCTACACCATTAATGGACCATACTATGCAGATCTACTCTGAGAGCTTCGGGAGACTCTCCTTCAAAATTCTGAGGGAAAGTGACCTGAGGTGTTCTTTTGCATGTCAATGCACCTGCACACAAAAGAATGCTGGCATTGAACAAATTGGTGTCCTGTGGCTTAGAATATTTGCCCCATTTCCTTATTCCCCTGATCTGACACCCTCAGACTTTCATTTTTTCCCACATATGAAGAAGCAGCTGCGGGGTATCTCTTTCGCTGATGAGGAAGAGACCAAGGGGAAGGTCATGGGGGTTTTTGAGGGATTCAACCCATTATTCTTCATGGACAGATTTTTGCAATTGAAGAGACTAGAGAAGTGCATTATTATCAAATGCAATTACATTGAAAACTAGATAAAAGTAGTTGAGTGAACCTTTGTTGTATTTTTGCTCCTTTTTGGGTTAGGCAGAGAACTTTTTGAACACTCCTCATATATAATGAAATTCTCCTCAAGATCAGAATTACAATGGTCCTTTACCATAGCTAGTTGCAAAGACCCCGTAAGGGGCGCGGCGATTTGCCATCTTGGCCGCCGTGCTGATGGGACTCAAGCACCCCGTCCGGCCCCAGCTTAGCCTCTCTTCCTTCCTTCAAAACACTTGTTTCCTCTCTTTTCACACAACCTCTCCCAGAACTTTCTCTGGTCAGCCTCTAATTTCACAGGGTAGATGCTGACCTTCCTTTCAGCCAACCGTCCCGCATCGGGGCTGAGGGGGTGGGGGACAATGTTCCCTAACCCCTGAGCTCCGGTCTGGGGTGGCTGGTTTTTAACTACCTGCTTCATCCCCCACCCATACCTTCCTCACATACCTTTTCCTCTCCTCTTCACAATCTATTAATTTTTACGCCGTGTCTAAGGTGGAGCCGCCATGCCGATGGACTGCCAGGCCACCAGGCGGGAGGGGTGGTCCCAAATGGCGGCGCCTGGCTCGGCCGGGCTTGTAAGCACCTCTCGCAGTGCGGGCTACTGCGAGAGGTGTGCGCGATTGCATCCCGTGTTTAAAAAAGGGTCACCATGCCCAATGATGATAAAAAAACAAAACAAACCCAACCCTCAACTTTCCCTGTTCCATCGACGGAGCCGCCCTCGGGCAGCTCCAGCAAAAAAATGGAGGTCCCCCCCCCTGTGCTTGCACAGGGGACCCTCCATATTTCTCTAACCGGAGAGGAGGCTTACTCCTCTCCTTCGCCTACGGGTGCAGGGGACTCCCCCTCACCCCCTTGTCTGGAGGTGCTTTCGGGCACCTCCCTTTTCCCAGCGGCAGTCCCCTCTTTTCTTTCCAAGGGGACTGCCAAGAAAGCCAGCAGGCAGCCCTTAGCCAGCCGCTCCCCATCAAAGCGGCTCGGTAGGGCAAACCCCCTTAGGGGGGAGAGGGAAGCCAGGCCCCTTCGGTCGCTTCCCCACACAAGACTGGCGACACTGCCAAGGGGACCTGTGATGTCCTGGGAGGGGATGGCCAACTGGAGGCCCCTCCTGTGATAAACATGGTCTTTGAGGAGACCTAGCCTCAGACGGTAGGGCCTTCTATGGGGGGGAATTTGGGCTCAGCGCCAAGCACCGAACCCGAATCCGCCCCTATGCAAGGTCCTCCTCAAATGGCTGAGGGCTCCGAGGCAGTAAAAGGAGGGGAGGGATCTCCTCCGACAGGTGCCCCTACGACAACCAGGACCTTCTCCATTTCGGAGAGGGACCTGGCTGAGGCTGGTCCATCTGGCCTGGGGGCTTCTGCCGGCGGAGGTGAAAAGCGGGTTCATTCCCCGCCCTGCTCTCCAAAAAAGAAAAAGACAAAGAAGACTAAAAAGACGAAAAAGACTCGGGGCTCCTCTCCATCCGCGGGGGCTGCGGGGACGGATGGGTCTGCTGCCACTTTGGTAGGCGACCAAGCCAAGATCGGCACATCCGCCCCCTCTACCCCCTCGTGTGCGGAGCCCCTGACCAAGACTAACACCAAAAGTGCACAGGGCGGAGCCTCGATGACATCGGGGCCCCTGATTCAGAGGTTACCTGGCGTTTTCGAGCCCGCTGGCTTCAAACGCTTCCTCGTTATTCGCTCCACTGATGGCACCATGTTGTCCAAGGGCAACATGATATCAGAGGAGAGGATTAGCTAGTGCAATTGGTAGAGAGCCGAAGGTAACCCGTTTCTCGGACGGGAGCCTTCTGGCGAATCCCGCCGAGGCGGCCAAGATAAGTGCTCTTCGGACACTTCATGACACCCCGGTGAGTGTGAAGCCGCACTCTACCATGAACTTTGTGAAAGGAGTAGTTTATGCGAGGGAACTCGTTGACTACTCCATTGAGGACATCACCCTAGAGCTGGCCGACCATGGGGCGGTCAAGGTCGAACGTGTGATGAGAAAACAGGGAGGGGCTTCGAGACCCACCCCTACACTCTTCGTCACGTTCGACAGTGACAAGCTCCCTGAGTCGGTGCGTGTCTGTTGGTACCGCTACCGCGTGAAGGCATTTGTGCCACTGTAGCGGCGGTGCTATTACTGTCACCGCTTCGGCCATACGAATCGCTCATGTAGACGTGCAAAGTCGGGGTCACCCGAAGTCTGTGTAAATTGCTCCAAGGTCGCACACGATAAGTCCAAATCGTGTGTGGCCAAGTGTGTCAATTGCGGAGAGCCGCACCCTGCTTCTTCGAAGCAATGTGGTGCATATCTCCTGGAGAAAGAAATCCTGGCCGTTCAGGCCCAGGATAGACTCTCATTCCGCGAGGCTAAGGACTTGGTCCTGGCGCGCCCAGCTCTGCCTGGGACGTCATATGCCTCAGTAGTTCGAAAGGCACCCTCTGCTCCTGGCCCATCCAGGCCAATGAGCACGGTTGTTTCCGCGCCCATTCGGAGCCCTTCTGCGGGCTCTACCCAACCCGGGCGCTCCCCTGGTAGAGCTGGCGGCAAAAAGGGTTCACACCCAGCCCCGGCTAAAACCAGGGCTCCCCCCTCTTCCCCCAGCGTGACGGTTTCCCGTAAGGCGAAACGGCCACGCGCCTCCACAGAGTCGTTAGACTCACAGGAGGCAACACCCCTGAAGATGGTCGCTAGGCCATCTTCGGGGGTTCCTAAAGCTGTCCCCCGAAAGGAGGACAGCAACAAAGGAGCTTCGGCTCCTTCGCCCACGCCCCGAGGTGGAGCGAGTGGCTCGGAGACGGTGGTTCCTCGAAAAGAGGGCCCCCCGCCTCCGAAGCCGCAGCGCCCGCCTAAGGTTTTGAGGCGGAGGGAGGAAAAGACTCGCATGGCGAGGTCAACCTCCCCCAATAAGTCCTCGAAGGCGACAGCGCCTCCAGCGCTTTGTCCGGCCAACAGCGCCCGGGGTTCTGCCCCCGGGAAGCGTACGGCCATTCCCGTGAGGGTCTTCAATTCGAGGAGGGCCCCCGCATCTCCGAGCTAGGCCTGGAGGGCATATTCCTTCAATGGAATTGCCGTGGACTCCGGGCCAACTGGGAGGAGCTGCGGAGGCTCGCCTTGTCCCGTTCCCTGTTAGCTATTTTTTTGCAGGAGACCATGCTAGGCGCGTGCCCCCTGCCTGCCCTCCCGGGGTATAAGGGTCTTGCAACCCCACCACCGCGGGAAGGCCGGGCTGGGGGATGCGCGGTTTACACCCGGCATGATGTCTCCGTTCTTGCTTTCTCTTTAGATACCTCGTTTCAGGCAGTGGCTGTGCAGCTGCACCTGGATAGGAGGTATACTATCATTTCTGCGTACATTCCACCGTCAGCTGACTTAGACGCCGGGGACTTCCGCCGCGTCGTGGCACGGTTGCCGAGGCCCTATCTCTTGCTGTGAGATCTGAACGGCAGGCATCCTCTCTGGGGAGATTACTCTATAAATCCCAGGGGACAAGTCCTTGCCGATCTGATCGAAGAGCTTGAGATGGGTTTCCTAAACGTGGATGAGTTTACGCATCACTGTCCGAGAACCGCTTCATTTTCTTGCCTTGACCTATCTTTGTGCTCTTCGGATGCACAGCCTGATTATGATTGGGGGGTGGTCAATGACCTCCATGGTAGTGATCACTTTCCCATTCAAATATCATTTTCAGGGCAACTGCCGCCTGAGAGACCACCTCGGTGGTGCTTGGCGCGGGCGCAGTGGCCTGCATTTCAGGAAATGACTGAATTCTCTATCTCAGTCGAGGAGTTTAGGTCGGTAGATGAGGCCGTTGAGTTCTTCTCCGGCAACCTCATCGCCGTGGGCCTGACTACTATTCCTAGGACGTCTGGCCGTTTTGCACGCCGACCACTCCCATGGTGGTCTGCCGAGTGTGAGACGGCCCTCAAACAGAAGCGTTATGCCTACATGCGCTATAAGCGCCGCCCGAACGATTTCACTGTCGCTGAATTTCGTCGGGCTAGGCCCAGGTTCCGGTATATTTCGAAGCACGCCCGCCGCTCTTCTTGGCGGGCATACGTGTCTTCACTTAACGGGAAGACCCCTTTAGCTGAGGTGTGGAAGCGAGTCAAAAGGATTCGGGGCAAGTTCTCGCAGGACCCCCCTCCCGTTCTCCAGGAGAATGGGACCGCAATCTCGGACCCCGCGTCCGTGGCGGAATCCTTAGCGACCGCTTTCTCCGCATTCTCTAGCCGCGATGCTGCTCCGCCAGCATTCAATGTACGTCGTGATGTCGCGGAAGGCCGCCGGCTGGACTTTACCTCCAGACGCGGAGAACCCTTCAACGACAAGTTTACTGTGAGTGAGTTGCGTTCCGCTCTCGCTTCGTGCGCGGACACCTGGGTGAGCGAGGCATGGCCTTTTTGTTAGATCTGTTCAACAGGATCTGGGTGGAAGGTCTTCTCCCAGACTCCTGGCGAATCGCTACTGTGCTCGCCTTTCGCAAGCTGGGGAGAGATCACTCTACTCCGACCGGTTTCCGCCCAATCTCTCTAACCTCTTGCGTGTGCAAGCTGATGGAGAAATTGGTAAATGTTAGATTAGCCTATTTCCTGGACAGCGGAGGCCATCTGTCTTCTGCACAGTGTGGCTTCCGTAAGTTTCACTCCACGTCGGATGCTCTGCTCCGACTGGAAAATGCCGTCTGCGAGGCTTTCCTTCGTAGACAGCACTACAACACGGTGTTTTTTGATCTGGAGAAGGCCTATGATACCGCATGGCGATATGGTATCATGGAGACTCTTCACACGATGGGGGCGAGGGGACGCCTCCCAATGTTTATATCTGAATTTTTGCGAGATCGTCGATTCCGCGTACGGGTGGGGGGAGCCCTCTCTGCCCCAAAGGAGCAGGAAGAGGGTGTCCCGCAGGGAAGTGTCCTCAATGTCACACTCGGTTCTGCCAGAAGATGTTCTCGCTACGCTCTACGTGGACGACCTTTCGATCTCTTTTGGCGCGGCCCAGATGCCAACTCTGGAGCGTCGACTCCAACAGGCATTGAACCGCGTCTCTCGCTATGCCGAAGCGCACAGGTTTCGGTTTTCTTTGGCCAAGACTAAGGTGGTGCACTTCTGCCGCCATCCACGGCTTCACCCCGACCCAGATTTGTTTCTTAATGGGGTGCGCCTGGATGTGGTTGAGTCGCACCGTTTCCTTGGTCTTGTATTCGACCGACGCCTCACCTGGGAGGCTCATATTCGCAGCCTTAGGGATCTTGTACCCGCGCCATGGACATTCTCCGTTCCGTGACGTTCAGCGCTTGGGGCGCTGATAGGGCTACCGCCTTACTTTTTTATCGATCCTTTGTTCGCTCGAAGCTCGACTACGGATGCGAGTTTTATGCATCCGCAGCCGAGCGTTTATTGCGGAAGGTGGATTCGATCCACCACACCGGCCTTCGCCTTGCGACCGGTGCCTTCCGCACTTCCCCCATTGAGAGCCTGTTGGTCGATGCTGGGGAGATGCCACTCGCTCTGCGCCGCGTGCAGTGCATCACTCGCCTGTACGCGCGAGCCCGGCGCCTCCCTCAGTCGCCAACGGCTCTCACTGCATCCGCAGCTGATCTCGATGGTGCCTATGCCGCCGAGAGACGCCAGTCATACCCTAAGCCCTTTGGGTTTAGGGCCAGGAAACTCATTCGAGAGGTAGATATAGCTCTCGGGCCGGTGGCGCCCCTGGTTCTGCCCAGGACGCCACCCTGGAGGGTACCACATTTGGCTATTTGTCGCCACGCCTCTGCTCCCAAAGCTTGTACTGCGCCGGGAGTATTGCGTTCGACCTTTTTGGAGCACACATCGTGTCACGCTGGTACCGTGCCAGTGTATACGGATGGCTCCAAGTCCCAAGAGGGGGTCGGCTTCCACGCCGTATCCCCTCTGTTTGAAGTCAGCGGGGCTCTACCAGGCGCTGCGTCTGTCTTCACGGCCGAGCTGGTGGCAATACACCACTCGGTACGGGAGATTACGCGACGTGCCCGGTTCGGAGACCGGATTGTGATCTATAGTGACTCACAATGCGCCCTGAGTGCTCTCGGGGCATTGGAATCTCCGCATCCCCTGGTTCGCGATATCCGTGACGCCACGGTTTTGGCGAGCCGGGCAGATGTCGAGATTATCTTCTGCTGGGTTCCTGGACATGTAGGAATTGCGGGGAATGAGCCCGCCGATGAGGGCGCCAAAGAGTCCGCGAGGACTCTGCGACCGGACCAGCGTTTCGCTCTTCCTCACACCGACTACATGGCAGGAATACGGGCAGCTCTTCGGACTGCTTGGCAAAGAAGATGGGAGACGGTCGAAGGGAACTTAAAGTTGCGTGCCATTGCGCCGCGACTGTTCCCATGGACCTATCCCCCAATGCCGCGGCGGCTTCAGGTTGCTTTCTGTCGTCTCCGAATCGGACACACTCGTGTGACGCATCGCTATCTGATGGAGCGCTCGCCTGCGCCCTATGGCAACGACTGCGTCGTCCCCCAGACTGTTCGGCACATTCTTGTCGAATGTCCCAGTCTGGGTGATCTTCGCGCACGATACCTGTCCCAGTACCGGGATGGGCGGGGTCGCTACCGCCTGTCCCTTGTGCTCGGGACAGATTCGTGCACACTGACTTGTGGACTTGTTGACTTCTTGGGGGAGGCCGGCCTTCTCCCTATTATTTAAGCAAGGTTTGTTTGTTTTGTTTTTTGTTGTTTTTTTGCATTTTTTGTTTTTTGTTTGTTTTTTTTTTCTTTAGTTGCACGCTCCTGCGCCGGGGGGACCTCTCCCCGACGCACCAGCTTGCTTCCTTTCCCCCTTTTGGGGTGTTGTTTTTTTTTCTCTCTTTAATTTCATTTTAAAGTAGCCTAGAACTAGGCCAGTTTTAATACGGCGACTAATGCCCAAGTAGGCAGTCGCCAGATGAGCTCTTAAAAAAAAAAAAAAAAAAAAATAGTTGCAAAGAAGTACCATTCTGCATCAACTTCAAAATCATGTTTGTGGTGGCACAAGTTTAGAAAATTCTTAATATTTTTATACTGTGAATCACATCCATTATTGAAGTAGAAGATTTTACTGATTTGCTGGGTTGATTTAATAATCTTAGTCTAGTTTTGAAGAGGTGAACTTAGATTGAATCATGTTGATTACAGTCAGAAATTAAACACAACTTTTATGCATTGGCTCTTTTTTTTCTGCAAATAGGCCAGCCACAAATGGATGCTGCATCTTGCACAATGAAAGTGTAGTTCTCTGCAAAGTCACTAACAACCAAGAACTCAGGGGAAATGAGTTCCTGTGTAAAAATGCTGTGTGCACTTTTGAAAAATCATGTTGCAGGAGAACTTGTGGCTATTGATGAAAATATTGGATGAACTATTCTGGTGAAAGCTTTTGAGATTCTAGTTGACCAGCCTGTTGATATGCATTGCCTAAACTCATCCTCATCAAGCTTCTTTCTTTTAAATTCTGCTCTGTTGGTATTGCTTCCTAATAGGTGCTGGTACTTTTATCAGGTTTGGATTTGATTTGATTTTAGTAGTGTCCCAATGTGATGACTACATGTAATTGTTAACGACTTCATACCTGTTGTTGTTGTTAATAGCTCTGACAGAGCCAATGACTTCTGCTCCCTCTGACTGCTTGGGAGATCAAGGGAGAAAGCTTTAATCCTACAGCCTCTGCTATAGGCCTCACCAATGTTTACATAATTAAGTAGGCTTGCTGCCATTTTGACAAGCGACCATGCCAAAATTGGCATGTCCAGCCCTGAGCCACCCTCGGGTTGGGGGGCCCAGGGGGCACAGACCAAAGTCACAAGTGTGCTGAGTGGAGCCTCGATTATGATAGGGCCTCTCATTTAGAGAGTACCTGGCATTTAATAGCCTGTTGGCCAAGGGCAATATAATCCTTAAGAGAAGAGCATTAGCTAGTTTGATTGCTACAGAGCTGAAGGTCACACTTAATGGCTCGCTGGTGATTGATGCTGCATTCTACCATGAACTTAGTGAAAGGAGTGGTTTATGTGAGGAAACTTTTGGACTACTCCATAGATGACATTACCTTAGAGCTGGCTGACCATGGGCGCGATCAAGGTTAGGCATGTGATGAGAAAACAGGGAGGGGCCTTGAAACCCAGTCCTACACTCTTCATCATGTTTACCTGTGACAGGCTTCCTGAGTGGGTGCATGGGAGCTAGTATTGCTACTGCATGATGGCATTCATACTATTACTGCCACCCTCTACTCCCGGTCCATCCATTCAGAAATCTTCTGCTGGTTCTACTCACCCTACATACTCCCCTGGTAGATTTGGTGGCGCAAAGGGTTCACACCCAGCCTTGGCTAAAACCAGGGCTTCTCCAGCATGACCATTTTCTGTAAGGCGAAACTATTGTGCACTTCCACCAAGTCACAGGAGATTGAAGGTAGTTGTGAGGCTGTCATTCAGTGTTCCTAAAGCTGCCCACTGAAAGGCGGACAGCACCAAAGGAGCTTCAGTTCTTACATTCCCAGCCAAGGTTGGACTGGGTGGCTCAGAAACAGTGGATCCTCCAAAGGAGGGACACCCGCCCCTGAAGCCACCCTGCCCGCCAAAGGTTCTGCTGCAGGGGGAGGAATAGACTTGCATAGCGAGTCCAACCTTCCCCGATAAGTCATTGAAGGCAACAGTGCCTGTAGTACTACCTCCAGTAAGAATATGGTCATTCCCATGAGGATCTTCACTTCAAAGAGGGCTCCTCCTAACTAGTCCTGGATGGCATACTACTTCATTGTAATTGCTGCGAACTCTGGGCCAACTAGGAGGAGCTGCAGAGGCTCATCTCTGCCTATTTCCTTTAGATATCTTTTTGCATGACAAACTTGCATAGCAAGCCCAACTGCATCCAGAGTTCTGCCTCTGGGAAGCCTATGGCAATTCCTGTGAGGTTCTTTTTTTCCAAAGAGCCCCCCCCCCCCCCTACTTCTCCAAGCTAGGTTGAGGGGAGGGGCATATTCCTTAAATGGAATTGTTCCAGACTCTCAGCCAATTAAGAGGAGCTGCAGAGGCTCATGTGCTACTGGACTTGTTAGCCATGTTTTTACAGGACACTATGGTGGATGCTTGCACCCTGCCCACCCTCCCAGGGTATAAGGGTTTTGCGACCCCCACCACCATGGGATGGGGGCCATTTACACTGACATGAATGATGTCTCCATTCTTCTCTTTGCTTTAAATTCCTCTTTTCAAGCATTAACAGTCTAGCTGCACCTGGATAGGATGCATACTTTTATTTGTATGTAAATTCCACTGTCAGCCAACTGCAGCGCTTGGTTTCTGAGCCCCTTTCTACTGCTCCTGGATTTGAATGGTAGACAGACCTATGGGGAGACTATTTAATCACTCCCAGGTGTCAGTTCCTCACAGACCTGATCGATGAGCTGGAGATAGCTGTCCTAAATGTGGATTAGTTTATGTGTCACTGCCTAAGAAGTTCATTTTCCTATCCTGATCTATCCCTGTGCTCTCTGGAATGCACAGGCTGATTCTGCGTGGGAGGGGGTTGATGACTTCCATAGCATTGATCACTTTCCCATTCAAATATCATTTTCTAGACCTGCTGCCACTTGAAAGACCACCCTGATGTTGCTTAGCACTGGTGCGGTGGTCTGCATTTCATGGAATTACTGGTTTCTCTGTCCCACTGGAGGATCTTAGGTTCATGGATGAGGCCATTGAGTTCTCTGTCTACCTCATGACTGCTAGCCTAACTACTATTCCTAGAATGTCTGGTGACGTGTCTTCAGCACATCTCCCCCCTTTGAGAACCTGCTTGTCGATGCCAGGCAGTAGGATCTCCACAGTGCCATTGCCACAGAGGCACAACAGTTTTAACCTAAGCCCTTTAGGTATAAGGCAAGGAAACATTCAAGAGCTGGGTGTAACTCCTGGGCCAGTATCTCATCTCTGGTTCTTCCCAAGATACCACCCTAGAGGGTAACACCTTTGACTATTTGTCACCACGCCTATGCTCCCAAAGCTGCCACACTAGAGAGAGTATTGCACTCAACCTTTTTGGAGAACACTTCATTTCACGCTTGATCTGTGAATGTACACGGATGGCTCCAAGTCCTAGGAGGGGGTTGATTTCTTTTCCATATCCCCTCTATTTCAAGTTATTGGGGTCTTTACCATGCTCTGCATGTCTTCATGGCTGATCTAGTTGCAATACACTGCTTGGTACATGAGATAATGCATCATGCACAGTTCTGATAGTCTATTGTGATCTTTAGTGACTCACAAAGTGCTCTTACTGCTCTTGGGGCATTGTAATCACACACCCTGGTTTACGGTTGTCACAAGCCAGGTGGATTTCAAGATTATCATTTGCTGGGTTCCTGGACATGGAATTGCAGGAAATAATAATAGGTATTTATAATGCGCCCTTCAGGGTTGTTAGACCTCCCAGAGCGCAGTTTATGTAGCAAGTGTAGAGAAAGTTTACAGGGGAGAGAAAGCAATCAAGAACTTTGAGAATGGAACTGATCATCGGGGCAATCAAAGACACTCACACAACAACCTTTTCCTGAAGCCATCGAATAAGAAAAAGAAAGACACGAGAGTGGTAAAGAAGAAAGAAAGAATAGGAGAATGAAACAAATAGAGGTGAAGAATAAGGAAAGAGCCGTAGCAACCACCATTCGTCCCCCCTGGCTCTTGAAGGGGCAAATTTTTTGTTTTATTAATGAAAATATAAAATTTTTGAATATACATTTTCTGTAATTATCTATTTCCTTTCAATATTTGTAGTATAGGAATATTGTTTTAGGGTCCCCACAATCTTGATTTTTTTTGGGGGGGGGGGCACTAGAGATTGCTATGGCTCTGGCTGCACTGAAAATATTCCTTGATAATGAACCGATAGATTATTTGGTAAAGCAAACCAATATCTATGCCACTCAAGTTTCTGCCAAGAAAACCAATACACCTAAAGTAAAGACTAGGCATGTCAATTGGCAGCCAACAACTAGAGCTGAAATAAAGAAACTTTTGGGCCTTCTTTTATGGATGAGTTTGATAAGAATGGGGTCAATTGCAGACTACTGGAGGATTAATCCGATTAATCCTCTATATAGAAATTTCATAACAGAAAGAGAAAGTGATGAGTACAGAAACTGGTCCCAACTGTTACTGAGCTGCCTTCATTTTGCCAACAATGAAGAAATTAAGAAAAGAAACAGACTAGGTAAAATTCAGCCTTTGGTTGCCCAGTTGATTAAGAAATTTCAAGCAGCATATTCACCCACGAGTGAAGGAGTGATCAACAAAACTTTATTCCCCTGGATAGGTAGGCTTATTTTTAGACACTACATACCGAATAAGGCCCACAAATATGGAATCAAGCTTTGTTCAATGGAAGGCTACACATGCAATCTGTCCATTTATTCAGGGCAGTCTCAAGATGGCACTTGCCAAGTAAGACTGGCAAAACATGAGTGCTCAGATTTGATGAGTAACCTTCTCAATGAAGGTTGCACCTTATATGTAGACAAGAGAGAAGTCAGAATGTTTTCAACAAAACATGAGCCTGTCATGATCAAAACTGGTAAAGAGTGATTGTGGAGATGATACTGCTGATGAAGCTCCAACAACATTTACAAGGAGAGGATACCCGAAAGACCGAAGACTTTCAACAAAAACAAAGCCAAAAGCCATCATTGGATACAACAAAGGGAAATGCGGCAGTGATCTTTCTGACCAAATGGTTAATACCTTGTTGTGGTGCTGGGGCCTGAACAAATTACTTATGTTCATGGCGCGAGTCAGTAAATGTGCAAGTTGCAAAACAACCATGTGAAATGAATAGAGAGACACCTAAAAATCACTAAATAATTGAATAACTCCTAATATATGTCACAATAATTGGCTCTCCTAGTTAAAAATGAAAAAAAAATAAGAAAAATACCTTCAGAGGCCACAAAACTTATATAAAAAAAATTCTCAGAGGCCAGAGTATTCAAAACACTATACTTGATAATATAGTCACCCATATAGATTGACAAGCCATATAAAAGAAAATAAACATATTACCCATATTGGGGGACATGGGCTCCAGGGAAAGAACAGTGTCACCCATATTGGGTGATGTAGCATTCAATGTTAAAGATTTATAGTCAAATATTTTCTTTCTCTTCAATCGTGTGTTAATGTCTCTTAATATGAATTTGTGATCAGCATGATATGGACAGAAACTGCACTTGAAAGGTTTCTCTCCAACATGAATTCATTTTAACAGAATATTTTCTTATAGAGACACATAAATTACATTTGAAAAGCTTTTTTCACTGTGTCTGAATAAATGTCTCTCAACACTAACTTTGCACCAAAGAGTCTGCAAGGATTGGGTGACCACCCTAGCATTTTACTTTTCCTCATACTGACTACATGACAGGAATCAGGATACTCCTCTGGGCTGCTTGGCCTAGAGGATGGCAGACAGCTGAATAGAACTTTAAGTTGTGACCTATTGCGCAATGAGTGCTTCCATGGACCTACCCCCTAATGTTGCAAACAGTTTCA
The DNA here is from genome assembly GCA_963969495.1 of Ceratothoa steindachneri. Lineage (NCBI taxonomy): Eukaryota > Metazoa > Arthropoda > Malacostraca > Isopoda > Cymothoidae > Ceratothoa > Ceratothoa steindachneri. The sequence goes on from OZ018322.1 coordinate 88,568,314, forward strand.
GGTTACTTTTTATTGCTTTCAAATTGAGCACATTTGCAGGACCATCACTACTTGAGGGAGCACTCCCCTGCACCTTATCTCCACACCTACAGTGCCCTAGACTGTTTGGCATATTTCGGTTGAGTGTCCCAGTCTGGGTGATCTTTGTGAATGTTACCTGTCCCTGCTGCTGGTCCATTGTACTCTGGATGGATTTGTGTACACAGACTTGTGAACTATTTGACTTTTTGGAGGAGGCTGGCCTCCTCCATTTTATTTGACTCTTTGTTGTAGGTTGCTTCTTTGTGCATAGGGCTTCTCCTGGATCCAAGGTAACACCATCTTCTCGAGGCATTGCTGTAGCCTCCCCTCCCACCGTATAGAGTCTGAGTCCCTCCAGAAAGATAGACAGGGGGCATAATGTGGCCATCCTCTATACTGACAACCCCAAACTCTATGATGGTGACTGAGAACTTGGTCTTCATGAATTTTGCTACATCTTTTGGAGAAACAGCGAGCCAACAACAGTTGTTTTGCAGGTTCACCACTTAGTTCTATAAGAAGTTCTTCTCATCTGAGTAGAACCTGAAGCATGCCAAACATGCAGAGATTCTTCCTTCTGCTTGGCCCTTCATCTTCTGCTGCAACACAAGCTGGCCCATTCTCATCAGGGTGGGCAAATAGAAAAACCCAGGTTTTATTCCCTTTTTTGAAAAAACCGCTTTGGGTTGTTGTTTTTTTCAAGAAATGAATGCTACTTAAAATTATTTTATTCAAAATTCATATTTATGTTTATAATATCAACAAATATGTATCAAATTAAGGTTATTTCTCTGATATTGACTCATAATAATTCATCTCTCCTTCTACAGGTTGTCTCTCATGGGACATGGGTACCCCAAATTCTTGATCAGTGATCTGTTACTGAGATCTCTTCTTACTATAATATAATTATTAAACTAAGTAATTATTAATATTATATAAAAATAGAGATAGCTATTCTTTTTCTATGTTATTCTAATGCTCATAGCATTTGTATTTTTAAAAAACCCAGAATAAAACTTGGGTTTTTTTTGTTCTTTTAAAAATTTTTTTTTTTTTTGCCAATCCTAATTCTCATTGTGTATGAATATTAGCACTAATTGCATGATGAAAAACTGACTCTCTCTTGTCAATGATGGCCTGGATCTCTGTGACAAATTTGTGGGTTCTTTTCATATAAGAATGATTCAAAAGGTTTCCGAGGCCACTGTGGCCTGACTCATCCGACTCTTTCCTGATCCTCTGCACTGTCCTAGGAGCTCACAGTATTCATTCCAAGCTTGACTTTTCCAAATTTTTGGAGGATTGAATTCAGCCAGGGTATTGCTTAGACCTTTACATATGATGCACAACTGAGTCTACTATGATAGAGAGGATAGAGAACCAATCCCAACAATACACATGTGTAGAATTTAGAGTTGATAATGGCATAAAATTACTCATTGCACCTTGTACATACATAACCCTTTTCACTAATAATTTTCCTAAATTCTTATCATAGTTAACAAAGGAAATGAGCAATCCAATCTGAAACTGCCACGAAAGATTTTGAATGCAACGATATTGGTAAAAGATCATTATTGACTTTGCATATGAACAATAACAATCCTATGAAATAGAGAAAAAATCACTACCTTCTTTGGCTGGATTTCTTTTACTGCCATGTTCAGTGAAAATGAAAGGAAAGCATTGTCTATTCAAACTGACACTGCCATATTCTGTGAAAATGAAAGGGAATGCATTGTCTATTCATACTGACACTGCCATATTCAGTAAAAATGAAAGGGAAAGCAATGTCTATTCAAACTGACTGCCATATTCAGTAAAAATGAAAGGGAAAGAATTGTCTATTAAAACTAACACTGCCATGTTCAGTGAAAATGAAATTGTGAAAGAGAAATCATTGTCTATTCAAACTCTCACAGATAGACCTTTTACTAGTTATTTCTATTTAGCAGAAGAAAGATTAAGTTTTGGGTTCTAATAAAGATCTAACAATTTATACAAAGATAATGTTTTTAAAGATGATTTAAAGTGGTTTATCATTAAACATGTAACCAAATTGACTTATTTAAGTGTGTTTAGTGACAGCCTAACTCAAATTATGCAAGGATTATAAGATGTCAGAGCCAGCAAAGACCATGTGGTGGGTCCACTTCTAGGCTAGCTCTCTTTCAAACCACACCAATGCACTTAAAGTGTGCATCTAAGCAGTTCCTAAAGATGTTTATGCTTGTTGATTTAACAATGATCTCTGGCACTTGTTCCATGAGGAAACTACCTTGTTTGAGAAAAAATTCATTGCTATATTTGTTTCAAATCTTCATTTCTTAAGTTTGTAACTGTGGCTTCAGATTCTTGAGGAAGTGTCCAACTTGAAAAGGGGTTTCTATTTTAACTTTATCAAAATAAGAACATAAGAACATAAGAAAAGAAGGAGACTGCAAAAGACCATTCATGGCCTACACTTGGCAGCTCCTGTTCCAGTCAACACACAAAAGATTTCTTACCAGAGAAAAGTCATCAACATTGTCACCCTTTACAGGAGTTCGTCAGATCTAATCTACAATATACATAAAATGCATCCAGAGGATTATGTCCATTCATGCAACCGCAAAATATAATCTTCCCACTCCTTAGAAAAATATATACATATGTACATAAAAAAAGTCAGTCCCATCTAGCAGCTTCATCCATATATTTATCTAATCTATTCTTAAAACTACCCAGAGAGGAGGCTTCTATCACATGCCTAGTGAGCCTATTCCATTCATCTACCACACGATTTGTAAACCAATTCCTCCCAATCTCCTTCCTAAACCTATACTTATCAAGCTTAAACCCATTGCTACGTGTCCTGTCATGTTCACTAAGTATAAGAACCTTACCCAGATCCCCTTTATTATATCCTTTTACCCATTTGAAGACTTCAATCAATTCCCCTCTGACTCTTCTCCTTTCCAATGTATGTAGATTTAGTTTTCTGAGCCTTTCACCATAAGGTAAGTTCCTTAGCCCACCAATCATCTTTGTCATCCTTCTCTGCACAGACTCAAGCAAATCAATATCCTTCCTATAATATGGTGACCAAAATTGTACTGCATAGTCTAGATGAGGCCTAACTAGCGCCAGATACAGTTTTAGAATGACTTCAGCACTCTTATTGCTTACACTCCTCCTAATGAATCCCAATATCCTATTAGCTTTATTCTTAGCATTTAGACATTGCTTTCTAGGACGAAGGTCTGAACTTACCAAAATACCCAAGTCTCTCTCACAATCAGTCCTCCCTAAAATTCTGCCATTTAATTTATAACTATTCAATGGATTATTTCTACCTATACTAAGTACACTACATTTGTCTATGTTAAACTTCATTTGCCATTTCTCGGCCCAATTGGACAGAATGGTCAATTCCTCCTGCATTACAACAGCATCAGAATCAGCCCTAATGGCCCTACCTAGCTTAGTATCATCAGCAAATTTACTCAGGTCACTACTTATACCTATGTCAAGATCATTAATATAAATTAAGAATAGCAAGGGACCCAAAACAGATCCTTGAGGAACCCAACTGCTAACACACCCCCACTCAGATTTAACTCCATCTATACTAACTCTTTGCTGTCTGTCACCAAGCCATGACTGAATCCACCTAAATATACTGCCATCGATCCCGTGTGCTTTAACTTTGCTCAGAAGTCGTAAGTGTGGCACTCGATCAAAAGCCTTACTAAAGTCCAAGTATAAAATATCATAGTTTTCATCATTATCTGCTGCTTCATACACCTTACTATAAAAAGACAGCAAATTAGTGAGACAGGATTTACCCTTACTAAAGCCATGCTGTGATTCTTTTATCAATTTATGCTTATCCAAGTGATCTCTAATATTCCTTGCTATAATAGATTCCATCATTTTCCCTACCACTGATGTCAAACTTACTGGTCTGTAATTAGACATATTTGTTTTATCCCCTTTCTTAAATATAGGTATCACATTGGCTTTCTTCCATGCCACTGGCACAATGCCACTCTCCAATGATTTTCTAAAGATGCATGCTAGGGGCTCACTTAACACATCCTTACATTCTTTCAAAATTCTAGGAAAGACCTCATCAGGACCGGGTGCTTTACTACTTTTGATTTTATCAATTTCCTTTGTCACTATCTCCTTTGTGATCAAGATATCCTTTAATTTCTCTTCATCATTACCCCGAAAGATCATTGACACCTCAGGTATATTTAGAGTATCCTCCTGTGTAAATACTGAGAGAAAAAAGTCATTTAGCATTCCAGCCATTGAGTCCCTATCACTCACTAATTCTCCATTGGAATCTATAAGTGGGCCTATTTTATCTCTAACCTTAGTTTTGTATAATTGATAAAAACTTTTAGGATCTTCCTTTGCCCTATTTGCCACTTTAATTTCATAATTTCTCCTTGCTACTCTAACTAACTTTTTAACATCTCTTGCTAGTTCATTATATCTCTGCCTTAAGTGATCCTCTCCATTTTTTATTTTCCTATAAATGCCCTTTTTAATGCCAATATAATGCTTAATTTTATCTGTCATCCATTTTGGGTCATTATTTTTAGTCCTAATCTCCTTATATGGAATGTTAATCATCTGACCTGTAATTAATTGCTCAATTATTCTTTCATACTCCTCTTCAATTGTAATCTCTTCCTCCTGGTGATTATTGTCTCCACTAACTGATATCATTGAATCTATTCCTGAATTGATTTCATTGCCTGGTTTCTGTACAACTGCCTCCAGGTAAGTCCTTAGCCCATTATAATTTGCTCTTCTAAAGTCAGGAATTTTAACATTGTTCATGCTACTATCAATACCATTCCATTTCATCTTGAATCTAATTTCACAATGGTCACTATTACCCAAATTTCCTCCAATCTCAGTATCCTTAATAACTTCTTCCCTATTTGTCAGAACTAAATCCAGTATATTATTACCTCTAGTGGGTTTGTTAATAATCTGCCTCAGAAAATTATCTTGGACAACATTCAAAAATCCCTCAGCCTCCTGATCACCCACAAGAGCTTCCCAGTCTATATTTCTGTAATTAAAATCGCCCATTATACACACATGCTTACTTCTACATGCCCGTTCAATCTCCTGCCACAGAAGATTTGAAGCTTCCTTACTAAGATTTGGTGGTCTGTATAATAATCCTAAGACAAGCTTGTTTTTACCTTCCTTTACATTTAGCCATAATGACTCTGTGTTATCATCTAATTTAATTGTACTGTTTACACAACACTGGAGATTATCTTTAATATAAATAATAACCCCTCCTCCTCTCTTCCTATTCCTATCTGTATGGAACATGTTAAAGCCCTCAATCTCAACCTCGGGTTTAAAGTGATTACCTGCCAAATCAAGCCATGACTCTGTTATCGCAATTATATCAAAATTCTCTTCTTGCTAATGCTCTTAAGAGATCTATCTTATTCCTTATACTCCGACCATTTGTGTAGTATATTTTTAAGCTTTTTTTATTATTCCCATCTTCATTGCATTGTGCTTTTTTATTCCTAGTTATCTGTTCATTCACTTGTGCATTAGTCCCCCTATAACGCATCAGTATGCCCTCTCCCCTAGCTATTCCTCTATCACTGCATCCCTTCCATTTCCTACACCTGCCCTCTATTCCTGTTATTCCCTTACCTCTAACAGCTTCTAGTTTCCCACCCGTAAGGACCTAATCACACTATCCAGCTCCCCCCATAGAACCTCAACACCTGCCCGACTAAGATGGAGCCCATCCATCGCATACAACCTCCTATTCCCGTAAAACCCTCCCCAGACATCTACAAACACCAATCCTAGCTCCTCACACAGTCCTTTCACAAATTCATTCAAACCAATTGCACACGACAACCATTCTACCCCCACATCCAATCTCGGAAGCACACCAGAAACAACACCTTTTACCCTGCTTTTACTCATCCTTTCAACTAACCTTTTATACTGCTCACGTAACTCACATGTACCCACCTTCTTTACATCATTCACTCCCACATGCGTAATCACAACTGCATCGCTCTCACACCCAGAAACCAGCCTATCATACCTCTCACAAACATCACTTACACCAGCACCCGGCAGACAAACTCTCATTCCCTTCCACTTGCTATCACTCAACTTCCTATCTAAATACCTAATCTGAGAGTCACCCATCACTAGCACCTCAGTCATTCTCCTATTCTGTCTTGGCCTAACATTACCCTCCCTCCTGCTCTCAGTCACGCTACCACCCATCCTGCTTTCATCCACAATCACACCAGGCAAATCACTTTCACACTCTTCCTCTCTCAGGACATTGAATCTGTTAGTCAACCTAACAGGTTCTATGTCCCTCTCATTCACACACCTAACCTGTCCTAACTTATCTATCCTATCCATTTTCACCCACCATTCATCATCACTCACAACTTCCACACTGTTCCCAGTCCTAGCCCTATCTTCCACCCTCTTAGCACTAATCTCACCCTTCAATCGCACACTTGCATCTCTTCTCACCTCAAACACCAAATCATTCAACCTCTTACATTCCCCACTCAACCTCCTAACCTCCCCTTCCAGAAAACACACACGGCATTCAGTTACATTCACTCTCCTTTCAACTCCACATGCATCACACACCACATACACACTACTTTCAAACGGCATGCTCTCACCATCTATACAAAAAGCCATACTCTCAGAAATTTACTAATGAAAAAGTTAACACTCACCAAAAAAAAAAATTCTTGCTCAGGATTGCTGCCAGTTATCTTCCCCAAAAGTATTAATCACTAATGTATTTATTATACAGTGATTGATGTATTAAATAAATACAAGAAAAATTACACACCCAAATCAGTATTATATCCCAATCTTACAATGAGAATCAGGAGCTCCTGTAAGACAACCTTCCAGAACAAAGCCAGACAGCCAACTGGACAAAGCCAGACTTGTATGTGTTCTCCTCTTAACCTTCTTGTTTCAAGTGATTGCAGGTTGAGTGCTTTAAGTCTGTCTTTGTAGGACTTTTGATGCAGTCTAGGTATCATTTTTGTAGCATGATGTTACACTCTCAAACATTTCTATATCTTTCCGCAAGTATGGATTCCAAAACTAAAATGCGTACCCCAAATGAGGTTGAACCAAAGATTTGTACAGGGGAATTACTATATTTTCTGATTTGTAGGCAAAATTTCTATATATAAAACCGAACACTCTGTTTGCTTTCTTGCATGCCTCCGCGCACTTTCGCCCAACTTTCAAATTGTTGCAGAGTATAACACCAAGATCTTTTTTCTTCTGATACCTTTTTCAGTGGCAGGCCTTTTATTGTATAATTAAATTCTTTGTTTCTTGCCCCATTTTGTAGTATCTTGCATTTATCAATGTTGAGTTTCATCTGCCAATTTTCTGACCATTCCACAATGCTGTTTAAGTCTGGATTTTATGTTGATCGGCAAGTGTTGTTGAGTTGCCACCCAGCTTTTTATCATCTGCAATTTTGAGAATAGGCTTGCTATGCCTTCATCTAAGTCATTTACATATTTTAGAAAAAGCAATGGACACTCCGCTGGTTACATTTCGCCATCTTGATTGGTGACCATTTATGACTGTGCATCGTTTCCTTCTGTTTAGCCAGTCTATGATCCACTTCAATATGTTTCTACCAATGCCATGAGCATCAATCCTCTTAAGTAGACGCTTATGGGGGACTGTATCAAAAACTTTTTGAAAATCTAACTAGATTACATCTGCTGCTCTATTCATGGTTTGAAAAAATTCTACCAGATTTGTTAAACATGATTTGTTTTTCGTAAAACCGAGCTGTTATTCACGGATGATATCTAATTTGTCTGAATGTTTGACTATTTTCTCTTTTATAATAGATTCAAGCAATTTTCCGATTAGAGATGTCAGGCTTATTGGCCTGTAGTTGCTTGAGCTTTGTTGGTGACCCCTTTTAAAGATCGGAGTAATGTTTGCACTTTTAAAGTCTTCTGGAATGACACCTTCCTCGAGTGATTTGTTGAATATTGTGGTTAGTGGCTTGGTTATAGTTTCTTTCAATTATTTCAGGTGGCGAGGATGGATCAAATCTGGACCTGGAAATTTGCTTAGCTTTAAATTTTTGTTTGATTACGTCTTCTTCTGTTACTTGAATACTAGTCATAAATGACTTCTTCAATAACTATTGGTGCATCAATGTCTGCAATGGTGACAAATGTTTTCCATTGTAAAAACTAATGCATAAAATGGCACCTAGGTCATTGTTTTTTAAGTGGGCCAATTGGGTCCTTTGCCATGTTTCTGTTGTTTACACATTGATAGAACATCTTAGGATTTTCTTTTCCATTTGTAATTCTTTAATTTTCTAATTAGCTTTTTGGCACTGTGTCTTAGTTCTATGTATTTGTCTGGATGTGCTCCACCAGTATCTCTATAACGTTTATATGCCTGATTTCTCCTTTTGATTAGATCCTTGATCTCATTGTTCCACCACTTTGATTTTTGCTTATGATGTCTTCGGATGTATATTTGGTCAGCGTTTCTAAATTTTGTTATATCATTCCATATTGTAGTGACGGTGTTGTTGTTATTATTAGTCCTAGAACTAAGGGCATTCTTCAACACATGCTCAAAGTCTTTAATATTTGCTTTGTTAAAGTTGGGTACCAGCATACAATTTAAGTCTGTTTGAACCTTTAGCAATTTTAAATCTAAGAGAACTGTGATCGGTCTCTGAGCGGTTTGGCAATTTTAACATTTTTCACAAAGTTTTCGTTTGTCATTAAAATAATTTCCAGGATATTGTTTCCTCACGTAGGTCAATCAACACACTGCATAAGGAAGTTATCCTCTAGGAAGTGAAGTAGTTGTGATCCAACTCTGTCAACAGTAGCATCCACAAAGTTTACATTTGGAAAGTTAAGGTTACTGACTATTATTGTAGCTGTGGAGCTCTATAGACAACGATAGTGAATATTGAATACTATATTTCCAGCTAATGATTTTGTGCATACAATATCCGCATCGCTATGATTCTCCACGGCAACCTCAATGGATTTAAATTTTCTTTTCAGTACAACATCACGCCGCCCCCTCTTCTACCAACCCTCTCCTTTAAAAAGAGATTGTAACTTGAGATTTTAAATTCACTGACAAAGTCACTATTAAAAATATCTGTCCAACTCTCGAAATTACCATTAAATCAAAGTTTTCATTATCTACAAGAAGTTTAAATTCATCAATTTTATTTCTAATGCTACATGCATTGGCATAGTAAATGTTTAAGGAGGTATGGTGTTTTATTCTGGTGTTCAACGCTGCATTCCGCTACACCGGCTCTCTCTTAAAACTAACTTGCACAAAAAACCTGTATAGCATTATTTAAAACTGCCCAATCTTGCAGCTCCAACCTTATTCAGATGGAGTCCATCTTGCTGGAATAAGTCTTCACACTCGTAGAAGTCATTCCAGGTTTCAATAAAGTGCAGTCCTTTCCCCTGGCAAAGACCTTTTATTGATGTAAGATGCTTTTCCGTAGAAAGCATTCTGTGCCCTTATTCTTGGAAGAATGCCTTCAAAGTGGGCCAGCAAAAACTGCCCTTCGCATGTTGCGCAGACACGTTTCTGTAGTCATCTTAAAAACAAGCCTGTTTAACCTAGTAATAAAAAGAGAATTGTTTTTTTACCAGAAATATATATAGATGTTATTCCTGAAAGAAATGGAGAAGTGTTATCCTGTCTGAAAAAAGTAAGCAATGATTATTTTACCTGGAAGAGGAAAAAAACCCCAACCTATTAATTTTCCTGAAATATGAATTAGCATTGTATTTCTGAAAGAAATGGAGTGTTATGATAGACAGGGGAAAAATGGAAATTAGGTTATTTTACCTGGAGGAGCAAGGAAAAGAAATAACAAAAAAAACTTTTTATCTGAAATTAAAATAAACATTATATTCCTGAAAGAAATGCAAAAGTGAAAGGTTGCCTGAAAAAAAAGAAGAGGCCAATGTTAGAGTGCCTAAAAATTTATACCGACTGAAAAGAATAAATTAGTTAAAATGAATGCAGATGTGCAGACAACTATTCCGTGACACAACCTTGAGCTGACAAGATGGCCGCCCCTGCTTGCTTACAAAGCAAGAAGAATGGGACTTTTATAACCACCCACAAGGAGAAAGGTATTTGTATTTTAATACAAATGCCTACACACACACACACACACACACACACACACACACACACACACACACACACACACACACACACACACACACACACACACACACACACACACACACACACACACACTATACTTGTACCTTTTCAAAACTAGAGAGAAATAAATAGTTTTCTGGGGGGCAAATGAAAAAGTGTGTGCACTCAACCACTGTAAGTCACAGGCAGTCACATAACCTATGTGATATGTTTTGATGAAGCATTAAATAAAATTGTTCAAAATTAGCTAGAAGTCACTAATTGCTTATAGACATGTAAGAAATGCTATATCTTATTATGGTTGTAATGACATGATCTATTATATATTCTTGCTGTTGGCTAGTCTTGTTGATACTTCAATACTATGTGGTCTCTCAAGGTCCTGTAGAAATACTCAGCCAGTTTATTATGCCTGTCACCCACTCCAAGAATATATACAAGGCCTACTTAAGACAAAACTATATGTACAATAACTATACCCTACCTGTTCCTATCATAACCTAAGTGTGCCAAAATTTCCATGGGTCACCTGCTCAAACCTTTCCTTTTGGTGAGAAAACATAGTGGTGGAAATTTCATTTTGATCCGTTAATATTTACTGGTGGGGCCTGCCCTACCCCCTCCTCCTGGTCTAAACCAACTAGTAGCTGCTCAAAGGTAGGGGGGTCTCATTGTGCCCATCCCACTCATTGTCACCTGTTTGGGCCAGAGTAGTCTTCCGGCTATCGGGGAATGCAGCTCAATGTTCAGAGATGACCTGGAGCTTTATTGTAGTCTTGAATCATGGCAACTCCTTTCTTTCTGCTGTGCCATTGGTCATGGACAACACAAATAACTTATGGGCTGTTTCTTGGAAGGACCACCGTAAGGGGCATGGTGATTTGCCATCCTGGCTGCCATGCTGATGGGACTCAGCACCCCATCTGACCACAGCTCAGCTTCTTCAGAACACTTGTTTCCTCGCTTTTCATACAACCTCTCCCACAACTTTCTCTGGTCAGCCTCTAATTTCACAGGGTAGATACTGACCTTCTTCTCAGCCAACTATCCCAGATCAGGGCTGAGCGGTGAGGGGACAATGTTCCCTAACCCCTGAGCTCTGGTATAGGATGGTGGGTTTTTAACAACCTGCTTCATCCCCACCCATACCTTCCTCACATCCCTTTTCCTTCTCTCTTCACACTCTATCAATTTTAGGCAGGAGGGGTGGTCCAAAATGGCGGCACCTGGCTCTGCCAGGCCTGTACTCACCCTTCGCACTGCAGGGCGTGATTAGCATTTTCATCCCATACAAACAAAAGGGTCACCATGCCCATGGATGAAAACTTAGAAAAAACAAAATCTCTTCCCATTTTCCCTTTAAGAACAATAGAGCAGCCCTCAGGCAGCTCCACGGAAAAAAATGGAGGTCCCCCTTCCTGTGGTTTCCCAGGAGACCCTCCATAACTCTTCAACCAGAGAGGAGGCTTACTCCTCCCCATTGCCTGCGGGTGCAGGGGACTCCCCCTCATCCCCTTCCTTGGAGTCACCATGTGACTTCATCTCAAATCTGGCAGTCCCACCTTTGCTTTCACAGGGGACTGCCAGGAAAGCTAGCAGGCACCCGATAACTGGCTGCTCCCCATTGAAGCGCCTCAGTAGGGCAAACCCCCTTAGGGGGGAGAAGGAAGAAAGGCCCCATCAGCTGCTTCCCTCTAAAGACCTGCTGGCCCAAATATTAAATCTAGGGGGGGGGGTCAAATGGAGGACCCCCTGAGATAAACATGCTCCTTGGCGCAGCCCAGCTTCTGAATGTGGGGCTTTCCATGGGGACAGAGACAGATTCGGGCTCGTCATCAAACACCAAGCCTGATTCTACTCTTGTGCGGGGCCCTCACCAGAAGGGTCGGGCTGCTAAGACATCACAAAGAGTGGAAGGATCTCCTCCTCCTGCTGGGACCTTCACCATCTCAGTGAAGGACCTTGCAGAGGCCGACCCATCTGACCTGGTAGCTCCTGCTGGGGAAGGGGAGAAGCGGGTCCTTTCTCCACCTTCTTCTCCTAAGAAGAAAAGGACTAATAAAAAAAAGACCAAAAAGACTCAGGGGGAGGGGGGCTCTTCTTCCTCCATGAGGGCCACTGGGACCGATGAAGCCGCTAACATCCTTGAAAGTGACTATGCCAAGATCAGCACATCTGGCCCAGGTGCTCGCCTGGGCAGGGTATCCCAAAATAAGATCAAAAGTGCGTAGAGCGGAGCCTCGATTACATCGGGGCCCCTCATTCAAAGATTGCCTGGCATTGTTGAACCCGCTGGCTTCAAACGCTTCTTTGTTATTCGCTCCACTGATGGCAGCATGTTGGCCAAGGGCAACATGAGCCATCAGAGGAGAGCATTAGCTAGTGTAATTGGTAGAGAGCCGAAGGTGACGCGTTTCTCGGACAGGAGCCTTTTGGTTAATGCGGCGGCCAAGATAAGTGCTTTTCGGACACTTGATGGTACCCCGGTGAGTGTGATGCCACACTCTACCATTAAATTTGTGAAAGGAGTAGTTTATGTGAGGGAACTAATTCAGTACTCCATAGAAGATATCACTCTAGAACTGGCCGACCACAGGGCGGTCAAGGTTGAGCATGTGATGAGAAAACAGGGAGGAGCCTCGAAACCCACCCCTACACTTCATCACGTTTGACTGTGACAAGCTCCTTGAGTCGGTGCATGCTGGTTGATACCGTTACCGCGTGAAGGCATTTGTGCCACTGCCACAGAGGTGCTATTACTGTCACCGCTTTGCCAAAGTCGTGTAAATTGCTCCAAGGCTGCACACAAAAAGTCCAAATCGTGTGTGGCAAAGTGTGTCAATTGCAGAGAGCCACACAGCTTCTTTGAAGCAATGTGGTGCATATCTCCTTGAGAAAGAAATCCTGGCCGTTCAAGCTCAGGATTGTCTCTCATTCCGCGAGGGTAAGGGCTTGGTCCTGGCGTGCCAGGAATCCGCCCCTATGCAAGGTCCTCCTCAAACGGCTGGGGATTCTGAAGCAGTACAAGGAGGGGAGAGATCTCCTCCTGATGATGCCCCTGGGACCACCAGAATCTTCTCCATTTCGGAGAAGGACCTGGATGAGGCCGGTACATCCGGCCTAGGGGCTTCTACCGGCGGGGGTGAGAAGCGGGTTCATTCCCCGCCCTCCTCTCCAAAAAAGAAAAAGACCAAGACCAAAAAGACAAAGAAGACTCGGGCCCCTGATTCAGAGGTTACCTGGCATTTTCGAGCCCGCTGGCTTCAAACGCTTCCTCGTTATTCGCTCCACTGATGGCAGCATGTTGTCCAGGGGCAACATGATCCATCAGAGGAGAGGATTAGCTAGTGCAATTGGTAGAGCTGAAAGGTGACCCGTTTCTCGGACGGGAGTCTTCTGGCAAATGCGGCGAATCCCGCCGAGGCGACCAAGATAAGTGCTCTTCAGACACTTCATGGCACCCCGGTGAGTGTGACGCCGCACTCTACCATGAACTTTTTTAAACTAGTTTATGCGAGGGAACTCGTTGGCTACATAGAGGACGTCACCTTAGAGCTGGCCAACCATGGGGTGGTCAAGGTCGAATGTATGATGAGAAAACAGGGAGGGGCCTCAAGACCCACCCCTACACTCTTCGTCACGTTCGACTGTGACAAGCTCCCTGAGTCGGTGCGTGCCGGTTGGTACCGCTACCGCGTTAAGGCATACGTGCCACTGCTGCGGCGGTGCTATTACTGTCACCGCTTTGACCATACGAATAGCTCATTTAGACGTGCAAATTCGGGGTCACCCAAAGTCTGTGTAAATTGCTCCAAGGTCGCACACGATAAGTCCAAATCGTGTGTGGCCAAGTGTGTCAATTACGGAGAGCCTCACCCCGCTTCTTTGAAGCAATGTGGTGCATATCTCCTTGAGAAAGAAATCCTGGCCATTCAAGCCCAAGATCGACCCTCATTCCGCGAGGCTAAGGACTTATTCCTGGCGCGCCCTGCTCTGCCTGGGACCTCCTATGCCTCAATAGTTAGAAAGGCACCCTCTGCTCCTGGTCCATCCAGGCTAACGAGCATGGTTGTTTCCGCGCCCATTCGGAGCCTTTCTGCAGGCTCTACTCAACCCGGGCGCTCCCCTGGTAAAGCTGGCGGCAAAAAGGGTTCATACCAAGCCCCGGCTTAAACCAGGGCTCACCCCTCTTCCCCCAGCGTAACCGTTTCCCGTAAGGCGAAACGGCCACGCGCCTCCAATGAGTCGTTAGACTCACAGGAGGCAACACCCCTGAAGATGGTCGCTAGGCCATCTTCCGGGGTTCCTAAAGCTGTCCCCCGAAAGGAGGACAGCAACAAAGGAGCTCAGACTCCTTCGCCCACGGAGACGGTGGTTCTTCGAAAAGAGGGCCCCCCGCCTCCGAAGCCACAACGCCCGCCTAAGGTTTCGAGGCGGAGGGAGGAAAAGACTCGCATTGCGAGCCTAACCGCCCCCATAAGTCCTCGAAGGCGACAGCGCCTTTAGCGCTTTGTCCGGCCAACAGCGCCCGGGGTTCTGCCCCCGGGAAGCGTACGGCCATTCCCGTGAGGGTTTCAATTCGAGGAGGGCCCCCGCGTCTCCTCCGAGCTAGGCCTGGAGGGCATATTCCTTCAATGGAATTGCTGTGGACTCTGGGCCAATTGGGAGGAGCTGCGGAGGCTCGTCTCGTCCCGTTCCCCGTTAGCTATCTTTTTGCATATGACCATGCTAGGCGCGTGCCCCCTGTCTGCCCTCCCGGGGTATAAGGGTCTTGCAACCCCACCACCGTGGGATGCGCGGTTTACACCCGGCATGATGTCTCCGTTCTTCCTTTCTCTTTAGATACCTCCTTTCAGGCAGTGGCTGTGCAGCTGCACCTGGATAGCAGGTATACTATCATTTCTGCGTACATTCCACCGTCAGCTGACTTCGACGCGGGGAACTTCCGCCGCGTCGTGGCACGGTTGCCGAGGCCCTATCTCTTGCTTGGAGATCTGAACTGCAGGCATCCTCTCTGGGGAGATTACTCTATAAATCCCAGGGGACAAGTCCTTGCCGATCTGATCGAAGAGCTTGAGATGGGTGTCCTAAACGTGGATGAGTTTACGCATCACTGTCCGAGAACCGCTTCATTTTCTTGCCTTGACCTATCTTTGTGCTCTTCGGATGCACAGCCTGATTTTGATTGGGGGGGTGGTCGATGACCTCCATGGTAGTGATCACTTTCCCATTCAAATATCATTTTCAGGGCAACTGCCGCCTGAGAGACCACCTTGGTGGTGCTTGGCGCAGGCGCGGTGGCCTGCATTTCAGGAAATGACTGAATTCTCTATCTCAGTCGAGGAGTTTAGGTCGGTAGATAAGGCCGTTGAGTTCTCCGGCAACTCCATCGCCGTGGGCCTGACTACTATTCCTAGGACGTTTTGCACGCCGACCACTCCCATGGTAGTCGGCCGAGTGTGAGACGGCCCTCAAACAGAAGCGTTATGCCTACATGCGCTATAAGCGCCGCCCAAACGATTTTACTGTCGCTGAATTTCGTCGGGCTAGGGCTAGGTTCCGGTATATTTCGAAGCACGCCCGCCGCTCTTCTTGGCGGGCATACGTGTCTTCACTTAACGGGAAGACCCCTTTAGCTGAGGTGTAGAAGCGAGTCAAAAGGATTCGGGGCAAGTTCTCGCAGGACCTCCCTCCCGTTCTCCAGGAGAATGGGACCGCAATCTCGGACCCCGCATCCGTGGCGGAATCCTTAGCGACCGCTTTTTCCGCATTCTCTAGACGTGATGCTGTTCCGCCAGCATTCAATGCACTTCGTGATGTCGCACAAGGCCGTCGGCTGGACTTTACCTCCAGAGGCGGAGAACCCTTCAACCACAAGTTTACTGTGAGTGAGTTGCCTCCGCTCTCGCTTCGTGCGCGGACACCGCCCATGGTCCGGACGATGTCCCGTACGCCATGCTTCGACACCTGGGTGAGCGAGGCATGGCCTTTCTGTTAGATTTATTCAACAGGATCTGGGTGGAAGGTCTTCTCCCAGACTCCTGGTGAATCGCTACTGTGCTCGCCTTTCGCAAACCGGGGAGAGATCACTCTACTCCGACCGGTTTCCACCCAATCTCTCTAACCTCTTGCGTGTGCAAGTTGATGGAGAAATTGGTAAATGTTAGATTAGCCTATTTCCTGGACAGCGGAGGCCATCTGTCTTCCGCACGTTCCACTCCACGTTGGATGCTCTGCTCCGACTGGAAAATGCCGTCTGCGAGGCTTTCCTTCGTAGACAGCACTACGCCACGGTGTTTTTCGATCTGGAGAAGGCCTAGGATACCGCATGGCGATACGGTATCATGGAGACTATCCACACGATGGGGGCGAGGGGACGCCTCCCACTGTTTATATGTGGATTTTTGCGAGATCGTCCATTCCGCGTACGGGTGGGGGGAGCCCTCTCCGGCCCAAAGGAGCAGGAAGAGGGTGTCCCGCAGGGAAGTGTCCTCAGTGTCACACTCTTTGCCCTGAGCATCAACGGCATCACCTCGGTGCTGCCGGAAGATGTTCTCGCTACGCTCTACGTGGACGACCTTTCGATCTCGTTTGGCGCGGCCCAGATGCCAACTCTTGGGCGTCGACTTCAACAGGCATTGAACCGCGTCTCTCGCTATGCCGAAGCGCACAGGTTTCGGTTTTCTTTGGCCAAGACTAAGGTGGTGCACTTCTGCCCCCATCCACGGCTTCACCCCGACCCAGATTTGTTTCTTAATGGGGTGCGCCTGGGTGTGGTTGAGTCGCACCGTTTCCTTGGTCTTGTATTCGACCGACGCCTCACCTGGGAGGCTCATATTCGCAGCCTTAGGGTCTCTTGTACCCGTGCCATGGACATTCTCCGTTCCGTGACGTTCAGCGCTTGGGGCGCTGATAGGGCTACTGCCCTACTTTTTTATCGATCCTTTGTTCGTTCGAAGCTCGACTACGGATGCGAGTTTTATGCATCCGCAGCTGAGCGTTTATTGCGGAAGGTGGATTCGATCCACCACACCGGCCTTCGCCTTGTGACCGGTGCCTTCCGCACTTCCCCCATTGAGAGCCTGTTGGTCGATGCTGGGAGATGCCACTCGCTCTGCGCCGCGTGCAGTGCATCACTCGCCTGTACGCGCGAGCCCGGCGCCTCCCCCAGTCGCCAACAGCTCTCACTGCATCCGCAGCTGATCTCGATGGTGCCTATGCCGCCGAGAGACGCCAGTCATACCCTAAGCCCTTTGGGTTTAGGGCCAGGAAACTCCTTCGAGAGGTAGATATAGCTCTCGGGCCGGTGGCGCCCCTGGTTCTGCCCAGGACGCCACCCTGGAGGGTACCACATTTGGCTATTTGTCGCCACGCCTCTGCTCCCAAAGCTTGTACTGCGCCGGGAGTATTGCGTTCGATCTTTTTGGAGCACACATCGTGTCACGCTGGTACCGTGCCAGTGTATACGGATGGCTCCAAGTCCCAAGAGGGGGTCGGCTTCCACGCCGTATCCCCTCTGTTTGAAGTCAGCGGGGCTCTACCAGGCGCTGCGTCTGTCTTCACGGCCGAGCTGGTGGCAATACACCACTCGGTACGGGAGATTACGCGACGTGCCCGGTTCGGAGACCGGATTGTGATTTATAGCGACTCACAAAGCGCCCTGAGTGCTCTCGGGGCATTGGAATCTCCGCATCCCCTGGTTCGCGAAATCCGTGACGCCACGGTTTTGGCGAGCCGGGCAGATGTCGAGATTATCTTCTGCTGGGTTCCTGGACATGTAGGAATTGCGGGGAATGAGCGCGCCGATGAGGGCGCCAAAGAGTCCGCGAGGACTCTGCGACCGGACCAGCGTTTCGCTCTTCCTCACACCGACTACATGGCAGGAATACGGGCAGCTCTTCGGACTGCTTGGCAAAGAAGATGGGAGACGGTCGAGGGGAACTTAAAGTTGCGTGCCATTGCGCCGCGACTGTTCCCATGGACCTATCGCCCAATGCCGCGGCGGCTTCAGGTTGCTTTCTGTCGTCTTCGAATCGGACACACTCGTGTGACGCATCGTTACTTGGTGGAGCGCTCGCATGTGCCCTATTGCAACGACTGCGTCGTCCCCCAGACTGTTCGGCATATTCTTGTCGAATGTCCCAGTCTGGGTGATCTTCGCGCACGATACCTGTCTCGGTACCGGGATGGGCGGGGTCGCTACCGCCTGTCCCTTGTACTCGGGACGAGTGCGTGCACCATGACTGGTGGACTTATTGACTTTTTGGGGGAGGCCGGCCTTCTCCCCTTTATTTAAGGTTCCTTTTTTTGTTATTGTTTTGTTTTAGATTGCACTCTCCTGCACCGGGGTGAGGGGGACCTCCCCCCGCTGCCGGAGATTGCTTCGATTGTTAAGTTTTTCAAATTTATATTGATTGTTAAGTTTTCATATTTTAACTTTAAAGTAGCCTAATTCTAGGCTGTCGTGTTTTTCGGCGACTTATGCCCAAGTGGGTAGTTGCCAGATGGGCTCTATAAAAAAAAAAATAAAAAATACCTCCGGAGGCGGAGAACCCTTAAAGACACGTTTACTGTGAGTGAGTTTGTTCCGCTCTTGTTTCGTGCGCGGACACCGCCCATGGTCCGGACGATGTCGCATATGCCATGCTTTGACACCTGGGTGGGCGAGGCATGGCCTTTCTGTTAGATTTATTCAACATGATCTGGGTAAGGGTAACCTCCCAGGCTCCTGGCGAATCGCTACTGTGCTAGCTTTTCGCAAATCGGGAAGAGATCATTCTACCCCGTCTGGTTTTCACCTAATTTCTCCAACCTCTTGCGTGTGCAAGTTGATGGAGAAATTGGTAAATGTTAGATTAGCCTTTTTTCTGGACAGTGGAGGCCATTTGTGTTCTGCGCATTGCGGCTTCTGCAAGTATCTACGGTATCATGGATTCCCTCCACACGATGGGGGCGAGAGGACGCCTCTCGGTCTTTATATCTGAATTTTTGCGAGATCGCCGATTCCGCGTACGAGTGGGGGGAACCCTCTCCGGCCTAATTGAGCATGGAGAGGTTGTCCCGCAGGGAAGTGTCCTCAACGTTACACTCTTTGCCTTGAGCATCAATGGCACTACCTGTGTGAGTTTGGTATGACTCAAAAGGCCGTCCTCTACGTGGATGACCTTTTGATATCTTTTGGCGCCGCCCAGATGCCAACAGGCATTGAACCGCGTCTCTCGCTATGCCGAAGCGCACAGGTTTCGGTTTTCTTTGGCCAAGACTAAGGTGGTGCACTTCTACCGCCATCGAAGGCTCCAGACTTGTTTCTTAATGGTGTTTGCCTGGAAGTTGTTGAATCGCACCGTTTCCTTAGTCTTGCATTTGACCGATGCCTCACCTGAGAGGCCCATATTTGCAGCCTTAGGGTCTCTTGTACCTGCGCCATGGATATTCTCCGTTCCGTGACGTTCAGCGCTTGGGGCGCTGATAAGGCGACTGCTCGACTACGGATATGAGTTTGCATCCGCAGCCGAACGTCTTTGCGGAAGATGGACTCGATCCACCACACCGGCCTTTCCTTGGCGACCGTGACCATCCACACTTCCTCTATTGAGAGCCTGCTTGTCCATGCTGGAGAGATGCCATTATTTATGCGCCGTGCACAGTGCATTACTCGCCTGTACGCACGAGTGCAGCGTCTTCCTTTGTCGCAAATGGCTCTCAAAGCATCCGCAGCTGATCTCGACGGTGCCTATGCCGCCGAGAGACGCAAGTTATACCCTAAGTTCTTTGGGTTTAGGGCTAGGAAACTCCTTCGAGAGCTAGATATAGCTCGGGCCGGTGGCGCCCCTCGATCTGCCAAGGACGCCACCCTGGAGGGTACCACTGTTGGCTATTTCTCGCCACGCCTCTGCTCCCAAAGCTTGTATTGCGTTCGGCCTTTTGGAGCACATCTCCTGTTATGCTGGAACCGTGCCAGTGTATACAGATGGCTCCAAGTCCCAAGAGAGGGTCGGTTTCCACGCTGTATCCCCTCTGTTTGAAGTCAGCGGGGTTCTGCCAGGCGTTGCGTCTGTCTTCACGTCTGAGTTGGTGGCAATACATCACTCGGTACGGGAGATTACGCGACGTGCCCGGTTCGGAGACCGGATCGTGATTTATAGCGACTCACAAGGCGCCCTGAGTGCTCTCGGCGCATTGTAATCTCCGCACCCTCAGGTTCGCGATATCCGTGATGCCACGGTTTTAGTGAGCCGGGTGGATGTCGAGATTATCTTCTGTTGGGTTCCTGGACATTTAGGAATTGCTGGGAATGAGGGCGCTGACGAGGGCGCCAAAGAGTCCGCTAGGACCGGGCGACCGCACCAGCGTTTCGCTCGTCCACACACAGACTACATGGCAAGAATACGGCCAGCTCTTCGGGCTGCTTTGCCAAGAAGATGGGAGACGGTCGAAGGGAACTTAAAGTTGCGTGCCATTGCGCCGCGACTGTTTCCATGGACATATCCCCCAATGCCGCGGCGGCTTCAGGTCGCTTTCTGTCGTCTCCGAATCGGGCACACTCGTGTGACGCATCGCCATTTGATGGAGCGCTCGCCTGCGCTCTATTGTGATGACTGCGTCGTACCCCCAGACTGTTCAACACATTCTTGTTGAATGTCCCAGTCTGTGTGATCTTCGCGCACGTTACCTGTCCGGAGACCAGGATGGGCAGGGTCGCTACCGCCTGTCCCTTGTACTCAGGACCATTCGTGTACACTGAATTTTGGACGAGGCCAGCCTTCTCCCCTTTATTTAACTAGTTCGTTTTTTTATTTTTATTTTAGTAGGTCCCACGTTCCTGCACTGGGGGTAGGTGGACCTCCCCCGATGCTTGCTTCCTTTTCCTTTTTTCCTGTTGCCTTTTCCTTTTTTTTTTATTTTTAGTGTTGGTTTTATTTTTGTTTTTTGAATCTTATTTTAAAGTAGTCTAGTACTAGGCAGTTTTAATACGGTGACTAGTGCCCAAGTAGGCAGTCGCCAGATGAGCTCTTATTTTTTTTTTTTTTTAAATCTTGGAAGGACCCCTTCTCTTGCCATGTGGCTCGATCAGTCTCCAGGCCTTCATCATCCAGGCCAAACCTTTTGAGAGACTTCTTGGTCCTCTTGGAAATAGAAGATGAGATGTCCTCTGCTGGAAGTCGCATAGATCGAGTAGTGATCTCATCACACGATCATCATGGCCCTCCTTCTCCACTGCAGCCACCATGGCCATCCACTCTGAAAGCGGGACCCTAGTGTCAAAAAAGGCAGAGTCACCTGGTCCTCTGACTGGTACCAGAGTTGATGGTGAAACTTCTCCAAAGTGGCTTTGGAGATCGGTGTATTGAATCAGACTTCTTAAGGGCCAGGTCTCTGAGGAGCTTCCATCAGAATTGGGCTGGAGAACCAAGCTTCCAGTTAGACCATCACTATGAAGAGAGCCACCTCTTTCATACCTTGCTCTTCTTAAGCCATGAGCTGGGTTTGTCCTCGGAACAGCCAACAGGCATGATGGTATGCTCTGGGTGCCATGAACACCTCACAGGGGAACTTCCCCTTAGGAAAATGAGTTTAAGCTCCAGGAACTTCCTCTAGTCATCTCTCGGGAGGTGCCAAATGACGTGACCCGCTGTATCAGGTCTGAGGGGGAGGTGCTGGTGAAGGCTATCATCTGTGGGTGCTGCTTGGTAGGCTGTCTTGTTGAATTCCCACTGAGACTTAAAACTCTTGAAACAGGATGACATCTGGTCCACTCATCTTCAAGTCAGCTAAGCTCGGAACATTGTGGGCAGGACCATCTCCAGGATGTGTCTAATGTGACTAATGCCCAAGTAGGCAGTCGCCAGATGAGCTCTTAATTTCTTTTTTTTTTAATCTTGGAAGGACCCCTTCTCTTGCCATGTGGCTCGATCAGTCTCCAGGCCTTCATCTTGCCTGTATTGGAGGCAGTCATATCGAAGCACATCCTGGGAACTCTAAATCAGTTTCGCTGTATCCTCTCCCGACACAAAATGTATCCTATTTCTCTGGCGACCTCGAGCGATGGATGTTTGATTGATGTTAAAGTCGGTGATATCAACACTGACACTCTTGGTTGTTTCCGAGATCAAGAAGGCAGCTTTTCTATCAGACATCTTAGTACAATCTGGGGGACATTATATTTTATTGAGCTCTCTTTGGTGGCGGCATATATCCAGAAGGGTTCTGGCATCTCTTCCTCTTCTGAGGCCTCAGGGAAGGTGGTGTTGCTGCTTGATGATACCAAGACAAGGAGGCTTCCCCTTCCTTTTCTTTGCTGTGCTGATAGCACTGCTCCTCGAGGTCCTTTTTCTTCCATGCCTGGACCTCCTTTACAGCCAGGACTGTGGCTATGCCAGCCATTGATCCCCGCCTCTCTTTCTCCCACTACACTAGCAGGAATGGTTTGTCCTCCTCGATGGTTATCAGGTACAGAGCATCCTGGTGAGCCATATCAAAGAGATTGTCCAGGTCATCCTCAAAATCCTTCTCCCTCTGGTGCTGGACCACAGACTCCTCCTTTCCCTGCCTTAGAGATCTACACGAGTTGAGTGCCTCCAGCTTCTTGATAAGGTGCTTCTTTAGACGCACCGGAATTCTGGCTTTATCACAAAAGGGAAGAGCAGTGCCAACTGCTCCCGTAGCTGCTTCACAAACTATCTTCTCTTCATTGAGAAGGTGGAAGAAGACTTGGAGGGGAGCTTGTTCCTGGTAATAGTTGGGGAAGGCTTCCCTAACAATAAAATCTTGCACAAAAGATTTGATATCTGTAAAAAGAGAAAAAAAAACTTGGTTAACAAAATTTTGTCTGTCCACTTATCCACAAATGGAGACATTATTATTATCATTAATTAATAGTGAACCCCTATAAGGGATAATCTTTGGACACCTGTGATACCAGTAAACAACATTCAATTTGGATAACATTTTAGCCATAATGTTTCTACACCAAAAGGAACATTTTTGAAGGGTGCCTGGCAAACTTTTCAAAAATTGAAAAATAAGGACCTAGGCCCTAATATTGTTTACTAACCCCTACTAACATTTTTATTGTGACACTTATTACCCACATCTGGCCTGTCACATAATCTATGTTGATTTGTTAATTATTATTGTTCACAGCCAAACTATAATTGATACTCTATTATAATAGTGACATTGAAAGTGTGCCTATTCATCATCAATGATTTCATTTGTAAAATCTTCTCATTCATGATATGAGCAGCATTTGAGCCTCAAAAGAGCATAGAAAGAACCTAATGCTCCCACAAGAAAAAGACTAGAAGAGAAGAAATTGAAAATTTTAGAAAAAGATAATAAGGAAGTATCTGTGGGATAAATTGGTTTTGAGAAGAAATTTAAAATAAAATAAAACAATGGAAAAAAGAAAAAAACATTAGTTTACTAAATTATATGTTTAAACGGCCATTTCAAAATAAAAATGTTAGAAAAAAAGGAAAGCTACATTGTATTAGAAATTTTTTTATTATTATTTTTTAATTAAAAAAAAATTATATAAGAAATGCGGTAGTTTTTTTATTTTGTTTGAAACTGTTTTAAACAAAAAATGGGGAAAAAAAGTTTAATAGGCACTGTTATTTGAATTTTAAAAATTTATTTTGTGTAAGAAATGTTTTTTGTTTTAGTTTAATTTGGGGGAAAGTTGATACAAATTTGGGGAATTCAGTTTTAATTCAATTATGGGGGGGGGGGATGATCAAAGAATAAAGCAGAGGGTTGATAATATTTGAAATTCTTGCTCACCTTTAATCAGGCAGGTTCATTAAAGCTTTTTTCATTCATATCAGTAACTATAATGATTAATTACAGAATATTATAAAGCTGTTTAAGGGAGTTGGTAAGTAACAAAATTTCTAAACTTCATGTTGTGCTGTGTACAGTTTTTATAGATTTGAAGGTTATAGTTCTCAAAAATATTTTACATTTGCAATTTTTTATATTCTGTATCCCCAATATAATGGGGCAAATTTTAAAATTTCATTATCTTAACTATTACTGCTATGAACTGGAAACAAACAGTAGAATAAAGTTTGATTTTGAATGAAAGATTGAATTTGACCTCTTTCCTAATCCACGATGGTTTGCAGTCCATCTCTCCATTTAGAAATAGACTTGGCAATGACTTTGCTAAACCGCCAGAATTTTTTCTCAAAGATGAAATGCATTTTTTTATTTACCCTCCATGGTAACCTTTCCTTCTAATGCTAAACACAAAAAAGTCAATGGGATTATGGTTAGGACTGTTAAGTGGCCAGTTCTCTGGTTCAGTAAAGCTGGAGTGACATGTCCTTCTTGCCCCAGAATGTCCTTGCAGTCTCAAAACTATATTGAGACTTCTACATTCCCTTTTACCCCCTTTTCTGCACCTTTCTTACTAGCTTCAGGCTAGTCTCCAACCAGCTTTAATCCATCCTTCCCTTGTACCTTTTTCACTCAAGAAATTTTCTTGTTTGGAAATTAGAAATTTGTGGGAATCCTGTCATCTATTCTCCACCTATAGACAGACCCACTTGGGGTTTGCTCAATCCCAGTTTACTATCATGCCTATTCTGCCAATAAATGTTGATACCTGTCATACATTTTCATTTCTAATTTCTTTACAAATGTTTTCAAATCTTTCTAGCAGATTTTCCCTCATTGGTTTTTGTATTTATTTAATTTTTGAAAAATCACCACGGGAAAAAACTCTTTAATGAATATGTCTGGCTATTTCTAAATTGCCAGATGGTTACAGTCTTGCAGCAGCAAAAAGACTAGGTCATTCATTTTGCATGTATGAGGAGTCCACTTAAATTAAGTGCCACTGACAAATATGGTAATAATATCTACTATTTCATCCCTCATTGATGTTCTGTTTTTAGGTAGAAGGAATCTTCTATGTCAACAGCCATTTAGAAAAACTCATGTTTGATGAACTGCGGAATGCATGTCGGCCTGGGATGGTTGGAGGGTTCCTTCCCGGTATGAAGCAGATTGCCAATGTTGCAGCTCTGCCTGGCATCATTGGCAAATCCATTGGTCTTCCAGATGTTCATGCTGGCTACGGATTTGCTATTGGTGAGTGCCCTATTCCCTTCGTTCTTTTACCTTCGTCTTAAGTGGATGAAAATGTTGCTACCAATTGAAAAAATTTATGCCATATATGGTTAGGTTAGTTACTCTATGTAGTGCTGAGTCAGGTTGACTTTATGGTGACTGACATATGGTGTATTGACCATTGCTTCAGTCCCTGGTTAAACTCTAGTTCTCCACTGAGTTAGACCACATAAAGTGTAAGCCAGTGGACTATGCTAGTTCAGGGGAGAGATGAGTTATAATGCTATCAGTGTCGTAGAATGACTCCCGACGATACTATATATAACACTATTCGTTGAGGGAACTTCCTTAATTATCTCTAGAGTGCGTTTTACTGTCTTGGCGGCCGATATTATGTATCTTCAAAAATGCTTAAGAAGTGGAACTGAGCTCAAGGATAATAATATTGCTATCATTAATAAAATAGAGTTTTATTAATAATAACTATAAACAAAACACAAAACGGAAAATATTGACAAACAGAATGGAAAGGGTCGTGGAGACTCGGGCTAATCCAAGGATTTAAGGGATCAAAAAAGGTAAAGCAAATATGGAGTTAAAGAGATGGGATGGTTCGATAAACCATTTAAAGCACAGGATAGAATTGACAAATAAGGGATCAATACTCAAAAGGTGACGCTTGGCTTACGTAACTTCGTTAGGGTGCAGTCGAAGGTACTTGAAGGAATATTCGATCCGCTGGCGAGTTCCAGCAGAAGGGGGGGGGGGATGAAAGGATCCTGACGTGGCGTCTTGGGAAGGAGAACCGTTCTCGACGAACGGCTTGACGAACAATGGCTGTTCTAGGTTGTTCTCTTCTGAACAAAGGGGGGATGAGAACCGTCTCTTGTCTACGGGCTCAAGAACAATGGCTGTTCTAATGTTGTTCTCCTTTGAACAACAGGGGGGGTGAGAACCGTTTCTTGGCGAAAGGCTCAAAACGAACAATGGCTGTTCTAATACTGTTCTCCTCGAACAATAGGGGGGGGGGGATGAGAACCGTTTCTTGGCGAAGGGCTCAAAACGAACAATGGCTGTTCTAATACTGTTCTCCTCGAACAATAGGGGGAAGATGAGAACCGTTTCTTGGCGAAGGGCTCAAAATGAACAATGGCTGTTCTAATACTGTTCTCCTTGAACAATAGGGGGGGGGGATGAGAACCGTTTCTTGGCGAAGGGCTCAAAACGAACAATGGCTGTTCTAATGTTGTTCTCCTTGAACAACAGGGGGGGATGCCTTGGGGACTTGACGTCACTAAAGGCTCGAACCTTTGGCACTCAAGGAATATTGTCCTCCTGGACAAGTGATGGTGAATCTCGAGGCCGAGGTCCCTTGGTGCACAAAGTGAGAGAGGGTCGTGGTGATGTTTCGCGACGAAAATCTGGATCTCCAATCTGATCTTAGTGGTAAAGTTTCCATATATATAGCCAGGACATCTCCTTGGCGTGGGGGAGAATGGGGTGGAAGCTTCGAGGGAACGCACAGCTGGGCCGGAGAAAAATGCCTTATCTGTCCATAAGCCTAACTCGATCTGGCGAGGTCGGCGTATGGGGGCGAACGGGGGGACGATAACCTCCTTGTTTAAACATTGACGTCCGGCAGCTGTTGATAAGACTCCAAGCCTCGAATCGAAGATGCACGTGGGCCTCCTCGAGGTTTTAACTAATATGGGATAGGAGTTGAATTTAACACAGATTCAACTCGTTCTATCACAATCAGTGATTGGATTATTATAGGCTGCTTTTCTTATGTCCAGGAAATATGGCAGCTTTTGACATGAGTGATCCCAAAGCTGTTATTTCACCTGGTGGTGTAGGGTTTGATATCAACTGTGGTGTCCGGCTACTTAGGACTAACCTCACTCTTAAAGATGTGCTTCCTATCAAAGTAAGTGGAATCAAAACTTTGGTTCATCTTTTTTTAGATTTTTTTCTTGGTTCACTTTAAGGACAAATAGAATTAAAGTCAATTAAACACAATTTGTGATTACTTAAATTTAATAACATTCAACATCTTTATTAGCAATTGCTTTGACAACCTTTAGTTAATATAAATGCTCTAACATGTTTTGGCATCCCACAAATGAGAGATGGTTCAAATTATTGAGTTGTGAGAGAAAGGGGTGAGCATGGATAAAGCTCATAAATTTTCATATCAGGCAAATTCTTATCCCATAGGAGCAATGGTTATCATTTTATCAACTACTTGCTCTTTGCTGTATAGCATAGGTCAGAAAACTATTGGAGTAGCTAACCATGGTGATATGCTGAATAATTCAGATATTTTAGGTATATGGCGGAAACACGAAGTGTAGACTGCTTTTTACAAATGATTTTAAATATGTTTACACATCTTTAATTAATTACTAGAAGGCTCTTTAGGAATTTGAATTGTGTGAATCAAATTGTAAATTCCTAAAAAATACCTGGCCTGAAAATTGTGAAGCAATTGTGTACCTGTCTGTAGTGATGCAGGAAGACAGTGTGCAATATTTTCAAAATGTTGAACCTCATTGTGAGCAGATCTGGGTTTTTTTAAAGCTTTCAAACCGCTGTAAGAGACAGGCAGTTGGTCTTCCAAGAGTAAGGACTACCCTGTCCTGATCAATCGGGACCCCAATCCTCAACAAGAACAAGATGTGAAATCCAAGGAGTGCCAGTTAACTTGTTTTGTTTTGGAGTCTGTAAACACCATAAAGGGTACAGCAATTTGCCTTAATGGCACCATGCTGATGGGACTCAGCACCCCATCTGGCCCAGCTTAGCCTTTTCTCCTTTTTTCAGACAGCCTGTGTTACTCCCCTACTTCCTCACTTCCCCTACAACCTTTCTCAGCCAACTATCCTGGATCTGGCCCATAAGGGATGCAGCGATTTGCCATCCTGGCTGCTGTGCTGACAAGACTCAGCGCCCCATCCTGCCCCAGCTTAGCCTCCTCTCCTTTCAGACAGACTGTATTTCTCCCCTACAACCTCTCCCACAACTTTCTCTGGTCTGCCTTTATTTTCACAGGGTAGATGCTGACCTCCTTCTCAGCCAACTATCCCGGATTGGGGCTGAGGGGGGAGGGAACAAAGTTCCCTAACCCCTGAGCTCCGGTTTGGGATGGTGGGTTTTTAACAACCTTCTTCATCTCCACCCATACCTTCCTCACATCCCCTTTCCTTCTCACTCCATACACTATCAATTTTAGGCCGTGTGCCCAAGGTGGAGCCACCATGCTGAAGGGCTGCCAGGTCACCAGGCAGAAGGGTTGGCCTTAAATGGTGACACCTAGCTCTGCCAGCCCTGTACACACGCCTTGCAGAGCGGGCTACTGCGAGGAGTGATTAGCGTCTTTATCCGGTAAAAAAATAGGGGTCACTATGCCCAATGATGAGAAAAACAATTTTTCCCTAATCCACCGTCGGAGCCACCCACGGGCAGCGCTGAAAAAAAATGGAGGTTCCCCCCATTGTTCTCTCGCAGGGGACCCACCAAATCTCATTAACCAGAGAGGAGGCTTACTCCTCTCCCTCGTCTATGGGTGTAGGGAACTCACCCTCACCCCGTTTTTTTCTGGAGGTGCCTTGCTCTTTCCAGTGCCTGTTCCCCCTTTACTTTCCAAGGGGAGTGACAAGAAAGACAGCAGGTAGCCCATAGCCGACTGCTCCCCATTGAAGCGACTTGGTAGGGCAAACTCCCTTAGGGGGGAGAGGGAAGACTCACCCCATCAGTTGCTTCCCTCAAAAGACTTGCTGGCTAAAATATTAAACCTAGCGGGGGTCAAGGTCTGTGCCTCCCCAGACTCAATTCATGACACCGCTGCCAATGGGACATGTGATGTCCTGGGAAAGGATGGCTAACTGGAGCCCACCCCCCGCCGAGATAGACATGGTTCTTGAGGCAAACCAACCTCAGATGGTAGAGCCTTCCATGGGGACAAATCCAGGTTCGGTGACAAGCATCAAACTCAAGTCTGCCCCTATGCAAGGTCCTCCTCAAACAGCTCGGATCTCCAAGGCAGTACAAGGAGAGGAGGGATCTCCTCCTTCGGCTGGTGCCCCTGTGACCGCCAGGACATTCTTGATCTCGGATAAGGACCTTGCTGAGGCTGGTCCATCTGGCCTGGGGGCTCCTGCCAGTGGAAGGGAGAAGCAGGTTCATTCCCTGCCCTCCTCTCCTAAAATGAAAAACAACAAGAAAAATACTCGGGGCTCCTCTCCATCCGCTGGGTTGCGGTGATGGATGGGTCTGCTGACACTTTGGTAAGTGACCAAGCCAAGATCGTCATGTCCAGCCCCTCTGCCTCCTGGGTGCAGAGTACCTGACTAAGATCAAACATGCTAGTGCACAGAGCAGAGCCTCGATTACGTCTGGGCCCCTCATTCAGAGACTACCCGGCATTTTTGAGCATGCTGGCTTCAAACGCTTCATGGTTATTCACTCCACTGATGGCAGCATCTTAGCTAAGGGCAACATGATCCATCAGAGGAGAGCTTTAGCTAGTGTGATTGGTAAAGAGCTAAAGGTGACCTGTTTCTTGGATGGGAGCCTTCTGGCTAATGCGGCGAATCCCTCCGAGGCGGCCAAGATAAGTGCTCTTTGGACACTTGATGGCACCCCAGTGAGTGTGACGCCGCACTCTACCATGAACTTTGTGAAAGGAGTAGTTTATGCGAGGGAACTCATGGAGTTCTCCATAGATGACATCACCTTAGAGCTGGCTGACCATGGGGCGATGAAGGTCGAATGTGTGATGAGAAAACAGTGAGTTGCCTTGAGACCCATCATTACATTTGACTGTGACAAGCTCCCTGAGTCGGTGTATGTCAGTTGGCATCGCTACCATGTGAAGGCATTCATGCCACTGCTGTGGAGATGCTATTACTGTCACAGCTTCGGCCGCACCCTGTTTCTTTCAAGCAATGTGGTGCATATCTCCTTGAGTAAGAAATCCTGGCCATTCAGGCTCAGGATCGTCTCATTTTGCCAGGCTAAGACTTGGTCCTGGGCGGCCACACTGCCAATGTTGAGAAAGACACCCTCTGCTCCTGGCTTATCCAGGCCATTGAGCACTGTCATTCCTGTGCCAATTCAGAACCCTTCTGCGGGTTCTACCCATCCTGGGCGCTAATCTGGTAAAGCTGGCTTCACAAATGGTCCTCACCCTGCCCCGGCTAAAACCAGAGATCCCGCTTCCGACAGCGTGACTGTTTCCTGTAAGGCGAAATGGCCACACGCCTCCACCAAGTTGTTAGACTCAGAGGAGGCAACACCCCTGAAGTTGGTCACCAGGCCATCTTCCGGGGTTCTTAAAGCTACCCCTGAAAGGAGGACACCACTAAAGGAGCTTCACCCATGCCCAGTGGTGGGCTGGGTTGCTCGGCGGAGGGAGAAATAGACTTGCATGGCGAGCCCAACCTCCCCCAATAAGTCCTCGAAGGTGACAGCGCATTGTCCGGCCAACAGCGCCCATAGTTCTGCCTCTGGAAAGTGTATGGCCTTTCCTGTGAGGGTCTTCTTCGAAGAGGGCTCCCGCGTCTCTGAGCTAGTCCTGGAGGGCATATTCCTTCAATGGAATTGCCGCAGACTCTGGGCCAACTGGGATGAGTTGCAGAGGCTCGTCTCCTCCCATTTCCCATTAGCTATCGTTTTGCATGAGACCATGCTGGGCACATGCCCCCTGCCCACCTTACCAGGGTATAAAGGTTTTGTGACTCCACCATCCCTGATCCGGTTTGGGGCGGTGTTTTAATTACCTGCTTCTTCCCCCACCTTCACCCTCCTTGCATCCCTTTTCTTTATTTCTCTAGCCTATTAATTTTATACTGAGCCCAAGGTGGAGCCACCATGCTGGTGGGCTGCCTGACCACTTGGCAAGAGGTGTGGCCTCGAATGGTGGCAGCTGGCTTAGCCGGCCTCATTCACCCCTTGCAGAGTGGGCTACTGCAGTTGGTGATTAGTGTTTGCATCCCGCGTTCACAGCAGGGTCCCCATGCCCACCAATGAAAATCTTAAAAAACCTGATATCTCTGGTACAGGGACTGAGTCACTGACTAACCTAGACCGTCTTAAGGATTTTGATTTGGATGTTCCTTCAGCTCCGGTTATTACTAATAGTGGAGCAACTGCAGACAAGCCAAATAAGGTGGTTGCTCCTCACTCATCTGGTCTTGCTGCTGACAAACCTAAAAAGTTCACACTATACACTTCTATGCAGACTATCTCAGCAGAACCTACTGAATTAAGCACAAACTGAATGCTGTACCGTGGTTTCCACAGACAAGAACAATATAGACAACCATGCTGAAACTATAAATGACAAAGAAGGCTTTAGTGAGGTTCCCAAACAACCATCTAATGCTGAGGCAGTGGCTCCACCCACTACTACCCAAGACACTAGAGAATCAAATATTGTAATACTGGAACCTTACATACCGCATTCCACTCATAGTCCAGGTAGGTCCACAGCTAAGAATCCTTGGATTCCAGTAGTGAGGCGTAGAAATGGATAACAGAGACAGCATCAACTGCAAGCTACTTTTGATTTTAGTGGTGCAGTCACAGCTCCAACTCCCTACTTTGAGAAATACCTTCTCATCCAGTTTCCTGGATTAGAGGTAGCTACAGATGTAAATAACATTAAACTGGATCAAGACATCCAGTCTAAAGTTGGCCAGACATTAAAAACTGTCAAGACTACAAAAAGTTCTTTACTGGTGGAGGCCCAAACTAGTGTGCAGGCCACCAAGATCAGATCATTAAAGTCTTGAGTGGGAAAGCAAATCACTGTTACTGCATACTGCCAATATAACACTTAAGGGTGTAATTTGCACCCCAACACTACAGTAGTCAGAGGAGGAAATACAGTAACATCTGAAGGACCAAGGTGTCACAGATCCCTGTAGAGTACAATAGAAACGAGATGGACAATTAGTACCAATGGACACACATCCTCACCTTTAGCCTCCACTCCTGTCCGCCAATGCTTTGTGTCACTTGCTGGGTATTGGTTGAGGTGGACCAGTACCACTACCGCCCGCAGCAGTGTTAAAAATGTCAGCGCTTTGGCCATGTAGCAAAACATTGCCATAGAGAGGTAGATACATGTTCTCAATGTAGTAGTGGAGATCATCGCAAGGATGCATGCACAAGCAAGGTGTCTTGCTTCCACTGTAAGGGACCTCACTACAGTAATGATAGACAATGTCCAAAATACAAATATGAGAAAGATGTCTTGGACTTACAGATGAGAGAGCGAATTCCTTGTTTTGTAGCTCTCCTAAAAATCTTATATCAACACCCTATCTATGAGCCTTTATACCCTGCTCCTGCCCAAGAGAGCAATGTCTCATTTAACAGTACAGTTGCCTCAGCAAAGACCACACCTAATCTTCCTACAATGTCAACCACTGCACATACTCCTTCAACATTCACGCGACAGAGATGGCATCAGCACTGATGCTATCATTGATGTGGGGCATGAAACAGGACCTACTCCTCTTGTGAAAACTAGGGGATCTCCTCCAAAAGTACAGTCTGCAAATTAAATGGATGCATCTCCTATTTTGAAGAAAGCAGAACAAACAGAAAAGCTCTTAAAACACTATCTGTGTAAGTCTGATGACCCTCACACTCAAACGCGATCGCCTTCACAATCGCAAAAGACTACCTCTATTCCACCTAAAGAACAACAGCAACCTAAGGCAGTCACAGACCCAAGCTCTCCTGGAACACAACAGCATGCAACTTCAAGACTGGAAATGCCCCCCAAAACCTAGCCTAGTGAGACTTCTGAGACTGCCCTACAACTGGACACTTGTACTACTCATAGTATATAAAAAAAAAGTCTCCTTACTTCGCCTACAAAAACTACCAAAACCCTCCAAAAATATGTTACATCTAGTCTACCAGATAGTAATGTGCAAAAGATGCCAGTTATTGGCACTCAAGAGACTCGGCTTCCATCCCGCTCCCAGAAAGGTAGCTTCTCT
The DNA here is from genome assembly GCA_963969495.1 of Ceratothoa steindachneri. Lineage (NCBI taxonomy): Eukaryota > Metazoa > Arthropoda > Malacostraca > Isopoda > Cymothoidae > Ceratothoa > Ceratothoa steindachneri. The sequence continues at coordinate 88,601,676 of OZ018322.1, forward strand.
TCATATACCATTCTGCAATGGAACCTTGGATCATTTTGTACCAGATTTCAAGACTTAAAACTGCTTATACAAGAAACACGTATTACAGATGCATATATTCATCCGCTATCTGGTTACAAGTTTATTTCATCTCTGGTGCTTAATGATAGTCATGAATTTGGTGCATAACAGACTGACATTCGCTCCACTAGTGCTGAGTACTACTCTTCAAACAGTAGCAGTACAAGTTTATCTAAATAAGACCTATGCTGTCTGTTCACTCTACTTAACACATTTCAACGTTGCTACAGCTGACATTGACCGCCTAATAAACGAATTGCTAGTACCTTTCCTCCTTCTTGGAGATATGAATGCAAAAAGCCCCTTATGGGGTGAAATGACTTATAATGATTGTGGACGATCATTTGAACAACTACTGACTACACCCCCAATTGCACTCTTAAATGATAATACTCCCACTTACTTCCACATCCAAACTAATACTTCTTCAACGATAGACCTGGCTATCTGTTCAGTAGATAGTATTCTTGATTTTGAATACTCAGTTATTTCCTCGTTGCATGGTGGTGATCATTACCCGATTAAATTGAGCCTCACAGATCCTGCAAACATAGCTGACAGCCCTGATCGCTATAATATTGAAAAAGCTGATTGGAATAAATTTTTTGCTGCAATACAAACAGTCATGAAAGCAGAGGATATTCTGGATATAAATGTCCCCATAGATACCATAGTTACAATCTTCATTTCAGCTGCAACACCAGTAATCCCTCTTAAAGTTGGGATTGAAGAGATGAACTACAGTGCCCTGGTTTACAGATGAATGTAAACAAGCATATCATGCTCTCCTAAGAGCAGAGAGGGCTATGAAAAGGAACCACTCATTGCAAACTAAAATTAACTACTAGAGCTAAAGCACATTGTCATCAAGTTTTTAAGGAAGCTCAGCAGCGATCATGGAAAAATTATTTATCTTCAATTATGTCCCAATTGTCATTGCATCAAGTATAGAAACATATTAGCAAAATATGTGGTAAATTTACTTCAAATCCTACTCCAGTACTATGTTCTCCTGATGGAGACCTCATATGTGAGCATGTCAGTGTGGCAAATTACTTTGCACATCATTTTAGCAATATATCTGGTGATCATAATTACTCTTGACACCTTTAAATGACATAAAGAAACTGTTGAGTCTACTCCACTTTACTTCCATTCACAAACTTCTGCTCAAAAACATTACAGTCTACCTTTTCACTTATTGTGAAATAGCATCTGCTTTTCCCTTAAGGGGCACAGCAATTTGCCATCCTGGTTGCTGTGCTGACGGGACTCAACACCCTGTCCGACCCTAGCTTAGCCTCTTCTCCTTCCTTCAGAAAACTTGTTTCCTCGCTTTTCATACAACCTCTCCCACAACTTTCTCTGGTCAGCCTCTAATTTCACAGATGCTGACCTTCTTCTCAGCCAACTATTCCGGATCGGGGCTGAGGGGGGAGGGGACAATGATCCCTCACCTCTGAGCTCCATTTTGGGATGGTGGGTGGGTTTTTTAATGACATGGCTTTATCCCCACCCACATCTTTCTCACCTCTTCCTTTCTATTTTCAAACATTAGCCATTTTAGTCCACATCCAAGGTGGAGCTGTTATGCTGAGGCACTGCCAGGCGTGGGGGAAGGGGGGTGATTAGCTTTTGCATCCTATAAAAAGAAGGGTCACCATGCCCAATGATGATAACTGAAAAAAAAACCGAAATCTCTCCACATTTCCCCTTTAAGAACGACGCAGCTCCACAGCAAAAATGGAGCTCCCCCCTCCCTCTAGTTTCCCAGGGGACTCTCCATAACTCTTCAATCAGAGAGGAGGCTTACTCCTTTCCAGTGCCTATGGGTGCAGGGGGATCCCCTCACCCCCTTCCTTGGAGTCACCATACTCAAGCTTAAATCTGACAGTCCCGCCTTTGCTTTCACAGGGGACTGCCAGGAAAGCCAGCAAGCAGCCCATAACCAGCCGCTCTCCGTTGAAAGGGCTCGGTAGGCCAAACACCCTTAGGGGGGAGAGGGAAGAAAGGACCCATCAGCTGCTTCCTTCAAAAGACCTGCTGGCCCTGAGATAGACATGCTTCCTGACACAGCCCAGCCTCAGAAGGTGGGGTCTTTCATGGGGGCAGATTCGGGCTTGGCATCAAACACCGAGCCCGGGTCTGTTCCTGTGCGGGGCCCTCGCCAGAAGGGTCGGGCTGCTAAGACAGCACAAGGAGTGGAGGGATATCCTCCTCCGGCTGGTGCCCCTACAACTGCTGGCAGAGTGGAGAAGTGGGTGCATTCCCCGTGCTCCTCTCCAATAAAAAAAAAGCCTCGGGGCTCTTCCCCCTCCACGGGGCCGCGGGGACGGACGAGACTGCTACTATCCTTGAACGCGACCAAACCAAGATCGACACATCCAGCTCCGGTGCTTCACCTGGGTGGGGAATCCCAAAATAAGACCAAAAGTGCGCAGAACGGAGGCTCGATTACGTCAGGGCCCTCTCATTCAGAGATTACCTGTCGTTTTTGAGCCCGCTGGCTTCAAATGCTTTTTAATTATTCAGTCCACTGATGGCAGCATGTTGGCTCAGGGCAACATTATCTATCAGAGGAGAGCTTTAGCTGGTAAGATTGGTAGAGTGCCGAAGGTGACCCGTTTCTCAAACGGGAGCCTTCTGGTGAATCCCTCCACGGCGGCCAAGATAAGTTCTCTTTGGACACTTGATGGCACCCTGGTGAGTGCGACTCCACACTCTACCATGAACTTCGTGAAAGGAGTGGTTTATGTGAGGGAACTTGTGGGCTACTTCATAGATGACATCACCTTAGAGCTGGCCGACCTTGGAGCGGTAAAGGTCGAACGTGTGATGAGAAAACAGGGAGGGGCTTCGAAACCCACCCCCTACACTCTTCGTCAAGTTCGACTGTGACAAGCTCCCTGAGTCCGTGCGTGCCGGTTGGTACCGCTACCGCATGAAGGTATTTGTGCCACTGCCGCGGCGGTGCTATTACTGTCACCGCCGCGGTATCAACCGGCGTATGGCCGAAGCGGCCATACGAATCGCTAATGTAGATGTGCAAAGTCAGGGTTACCCGAAGTATGTGTAAATTGCTCCAAGGCCGCACACAATAAGTCCAAATTGTATGTAGCCAAGTCTATCAAGTGCGGAGAGCCACACCCCCCTTCTTCGAAGTAATGTGATGCATATCTCCTTGAGAAGGAAATCATGGCCGTTTAGGCCCAGGATTATCTCTCATTTTGCAAGGGTAAGGTTAAGGACCTGGCGCGCCCGGCTCTGCCTGGGACATCTTATGCCTCAATGTTAAGAGACGCCCTCTGCTCCTGTCTCATCCAGTCTACGATCACGGTCGTGTCCGCGCCCATTCGGAACCCTTCTACGGGTTCTACCCACCTGGGGCGCTTCCTTGGTAAAGCTGGCGGTGTAAAGGGTTAACACCCAGCCGCGGCTAAATCCAGGGCGGCCCTCCACCGAGTCGTTAGACTCACAGGAGGCAACACCCCCTGAAGTTGGTTGTGAGGCCATCTTCCAGGGTTCCTAAAGCTGGCTCACGAAAGGCGGACAGCACTAAAGGAGCTTCAGCTTCTTCGCCCGCACCCAGTGGTAGGCTGGGTTGCTCGGAGACTGGATCCTCCAAAAGAGGGACCCCCTCCTCCGAAGCCGCCCCGCCTGCCTAAAGTTTCGAGGCGGAGGGAAGAACAGACTTCCATGGTGAGCCCAGCCTCCCCCAATAATTCCTCGAAGGCGACAGCTCCTTCAACGCATTGTCTGGCCAACAGCGACTAGAGTTCTGCCTCCGGGAAGCGTACGGCCATTCCCGTGAGGGTTTTCTTTTTAAAGACGGTCCTCGCATCTCCTCCGAGCTAGGCCTGCAGTGCATATTCCTTCACTGGATTTGCCGCGGACTACAGGCCAACTGGGAGGAGTTGCGGAGGATCGTCTGACGCGTTCCCGTTATTTATAGTTTTGCAGGAGACCTGCCCACCCTCCAGGGGTATAAGGGTTTTGCGACGCCACCAACACGGGATAGGGGCCGGGCAGGAGGATGCGCGATTTACACTCGGTATGATGTCTCAGTTCTCTTATTTTTTCGATACTTCCTTTCAGCCAGTAGCTGTGTAGCTGCACCTGGATAGTAGGTATACTATTATTTCCGGGTACATTCCACTGTCAGCCGACTTCGACGCGGGGGACTTCCGCCGCGTCGTGGCACGGAGGTTGGACTCGTTCTATCACACCGGCCTTCGCCTGGCGACCGGTTCCTTTCGCACTTCTACCATTGAGAGCCTACTTGTCGATGCGCCGTGCACAGTGCATTATTCTCCTGTACGCGTGAGCCGGGCACCTCCTTCAGTCGCAAAACAGCTATCACTGCATCCGCAGCTGATTCGACAGTGCCTATGCTACCGAGAGACGCTAGTCATACCACCTTCGACCGTTTGTCGCCACGCCACTGATCCCAAAGTTTCTACAGCCTCGGAAGTATTGTGATCGACCTTTTTTTTTCAGCACACTTCGTTTCACACTGGAACCATGCCAGTGTATACAGATGACTCCAAGTCCCATGACGAGATCGGTTTACACGCCGTATCCCCTCTGCTTGAAGTCAGCGGGGCTCTGCGTGTCTTCGCTCCTGAGCTGGTTGCAATACACCACTCGTTACGGGAGATAACGAGTCCTCTCGGGACATAGGATTCTCCGGATCCCTTGGTTCGCGATATCCGTGACGCCACGGCTTGGGCGAGCTGGGTTCCTAGACATGTAGGAATTGCGAGGAATGAGCGCGCCGAAGAGGCCGTAGGACTTGGCGACCAGACCAGCGTTTCGCTCTTCCTCACGCCGATTACATGGCATGAATACGGCCCCGGCAAAGAAGATGGGAAGTTAAAGTTTCGTGCCATTGCCCCGCGACTTTTCCGATGGACCTACTCCCCAATGCCGCGACGGCTTCGGGTTGCTTCTTTCGTCTCCGAATTGGGGACGCACTCCCATTTGATGGACCGCTCGCCTGCGTCTTACTATGAAGAGTGCATTGCCCCCAGACTGTTTGGCAAATTCTTGTTGAATGTCCCAGTCAGGGCGATCTTTGCTCATGTTACCTCTCCCGGTACCAGGCCGAGCAGGGTCGCTACCACTTGCCCCTTGTCCCTTGTACTCGGGACAGATTCGTGCGCACTGACTTCCGGACTTTACAACTTTTTGGAGGAGTCCACTTCATTTGACTCGGTTTTTTTTTTGTAGGTCGCATGTTCCTGCGTTGGGTACGCCGGAGCACACTTTCTTCACCTTTTGTCCTGTTTTATTCTTGTTATTTTTTCTAGCCTGTGTTGTGTACAGCGACTTATGTGCCCAAGAAGGCAGTCACCAGATAAGCTCCCCCCCCCCCCCAAAAGAAAATGTCACCATACCTCTGCTACCAAAGCTTCTAGTCCCAGGAGTATTGTGTTTGGCCTTTTTGGAGCCTACTTCATGTTATGCTAGATCCATGTCATTGTATTCCTATACAATGACATGGATCCAAGGAAGGGTTCTGTTTGAAGTCAGCCTGACTCTATCTTAATGTACCACATGGTACAAGAGATAATGCATCATGCCCAGTTGAGAGATCCATTTGGTTCTTCCTCACTCCAACTACATGGCAGGAATTTTATTTGACTCTGTGTGGTAGGTTGCTTGTTCCTGAGCTGGATTGTGCTTCCTCGTTTGTTCTTTTTCGTTTTTTTTCGCAATTTTAGAATAGCCACTTACTAGGCTATAATTTTAATTATGGTAAGTTATGCCCTTTAAGGCAGTCGCCAGATGAATGAATTAAAAAAAGAAAAAGAAGCTAAACCCTGCACAGAGTGCTCTACTAGTTAGATTCTTCTTGGCCCTCAATGGCACACCTGTGCCTTGGACTCCACACTCGTATCTTGGAGCTTACCTCTTGTCACACTGAAGATGTGCTGCTATATAGTGATGGCCCAAGTCTGAAAGAGTTCTCTTCCATGCTACCTCTTCCATATTTGTAGTTAGTGGGCCTTTTTTCCATTCTTTGTCCGTCTTCATGTCCAATTTGGTTGCAATATACCACTCAGTACAAGCTTTGCCTAGTTGGAATCCATGTTGACTCACCGCCCAGCTTAGTGTCCTTGAGCCATTGACATCTGCACATCCCCTGATTTTCATTATTCTGGGTGTCATAGCTGCCCTAGAGTCATGGATATTTGAGTGCCTTCTGCTGGGGTCCTTGCCTTGTGGCTGTTACCGAAAGGCCCAGGTTGTTTTTATAGACAGCAACTGGTCTGGTGGAATTTTGCTTTTCCCCACTACATGGCAAGGATCAGTCAGGCCTTTGGCTGGGAATTTAACATTGCATGTCATCATGCCCTGACTATTCCACCTGACTTGACCTATCTCCCACCAGAAGGTGTGCTCCCCTGAACCATTCTGCGAAGATTACTTCACGCCCCAGACTATAACATTTGGTTCAATGTCCTATTCTGAGGAACTTCATGCATGGTCCATGTCCTGGTGCCATGATGAGCTAGATCACTAGTAATTGTCCCTGGCAACAGGAGTGGGCATTTCATTTTCTCACTCAATCCATTTTGGCAAGGGCATTTACATTTTGAGGACAATAACTTACACCCATGAAAAGATAAAAAAGTAAAATAAAAAAAGTATGGTAATCTCTAAATTCATTCATTGTAGAGTTGCCTACAAATATATTTAAAAGAAAATATTTGGCTATGCACTGTACACATCTTATATTATGTTAAGTTAGTGTTTGGTGGTCCTGGACATAGTCTTTTGGCATGTTGGCCCCACCAATACCAATCACAACAGCAACACATTTTCTCCAAAGTACCTAAATCCTGAGTGACTCATGCAGATTCCTTCTTTTTGGGGGCGGCGGATTTGGTTTGTTGGGAGGGTGTCTGTTGGCCTTTATTATATTTTTTTGTTCTTTTTAATATAGCCTAATTTATAGGATAAGATATTTTTTCTGTGACTTTTGCCTACTTAAAGAAAAAAAAGTAAAAAGAGCAACATTTATACCACACTTCATGAAAGATGCATAAAACTCCAATGGCACATTAGACTTGAAATAATCCAAGAAATGGCAACACCCTGACCTGAAGGATGGATGCTCTAAAACTAGTACTGTACTTATGATCATAAATAAACATCATTCTCTTGAAAAAACACTTTCATTTGTATTGAACTATCATGTTTACTACACAGATGCTGCTGAAAATAGATAAATTAATATCAATGGGATAATTTTGTATACTGAATATTTGAGGGAAAAGTATAATAATAATTCCACTACTGGGAGTTCATTAGATTAAGGATGAAATATTTTAGTTTTCTTGGGTCTATTTTCCATTTCTTTCCTAGCAAAAATTGAATCTCTTGATCTTTTTCTCTCCCATAATTTGTTTTAAAGTCCTTTTAGCTTAAAAGACTAATTATAATATTTATCATAAATTAATCAAGCAAAATCTAAGCATCTCTTTGCTTTTGGAACTGACTTGTCACATGATGATTTCAGGAGCAGCTTGCACAGTCATTATTCGACCACATTCCTGTCGGTGTTGGTTCCAAAGGGATCATTCCAATGACAGCAAAAGATCTTGATGAGAGCCTGGAGATGGGCATGGATTGGTCCTTAAGAGAAGGTTAGTGTGGTTAGTGGTTGAGCACCTGGCAGTGGTATATTCTTATGTTTATACTATTTCCCTGTGTAGGGAAGTAAGGATACCACCGCCTCAGCTTCTCCAACATGAAAAGTCTAGGCCCTCCCATGACTGAATTGAGTCTGTAGCAGCCGTTTGGGGAGGATAAGGGTTATTTTGATAATGTATCATACTTTTTCCATTCTATTGACACATACCAATCCAACTGTATACTAAGATATCAAAATTCGAGCTAGTGTGTATTGTGCATTAAAATGGTCATTTTCCCCTGCAGGTTATGTATGGGCTGAAGATAAGGAACACTGTGAAGAGTATGGCCGAATGGCCCAGGCTGACCCTTCCAAAGTATCTATGCGAGCCAAGAAAAGAGGTCTCCCACAGGTAAGACTTGGTCATACTTTACCCTGAGTTGCTCCATTCAAGATGAATGGTACTGCCTTCTCTGGCTTCTGTCATGAAGGGTACTCTAAAATTGATCTATAGATGAACATGTCCACTCTATTTGTCAAGTTTAAAAGACTTCTTGCTACCATTTTGTTCCTGATGCTACATCTATTATTATTTATTCCAGTCTTAAGATACACATTTGTGCATTTACCTTTTTATTTCTATTGACTATTTGAACTTGTAATTCTTGTGGAGTTACTCTCATATTATTCAGACCCTAGCATTGAAGAGCTGATAAATTTTGCTATATTTTTTTTTGCTTTTTCTTCTGCTGTTTATTTTTTATATTCTTGCTTTCTTATTTTTTTGTTTTGATTCTCATTCCAGCTGTTAAATAGACCCTACTATAGGTGAAAGGGGGATGTTAAACCTTTAAACCAAAAGGTGGTCATAGTCAAATTGATGCTATGTAGGAGTGGGCACCCGGACGCTCTTCATGTGATGGCGACAGACTCAGTTACTGTGCACTAGCTGGTCCATAGGTGATTTGTGTTGATGCCCTCACTAGCCTAGTGAATATGGTTTTGATTTTCTAGAGCATTGAGGCACCAGGTTCAATTCCCAGTGAGAGCAAACACAAATATAGCACACATAGAGGTCTGGCCACTGATTGGTGAATGCTCTCTGCTTACCCCTGGGGCAGGTAGATCTTGCACACATCATTACACACACACAGCCAAACATAATACTGCTGTCTTTCCTCTCCCATCTTCGCAGCACACACTTCTCTGTTTCAAGGAATCTTGCCGATGGGTAGTTATCTCTATGCCCCTCATGTGCAATGGGTCCCTCTCACCCCTCAGGTTGATGTCATAAACACATACTTCCTGATAGCTTCCCCCTCCCCCCTAATAAGCACTTGCCCCTTGTACCATCAAGCTCACCAGTGATTGCCATGATCTTTATATTGGTTTCATTATCCAGTTAGGGGATCTCATTCCTGAGCGAAAGATTGGTAGTCCATTCATGCCTTGAGTGTGGTATGCTTCCACTGCCAGTGCTTTGGTTGTACTATGTAGATTTGCTGATGGCCTCAAAGGTTCCATCGCCAACTCTTCCTCATTTGTGCCAAAACAGTGCATAAATTTATAGCTTACCTCTGTCCCTGAAGAAGTTGCCCTCCCCTTCCCTCCCTCTAGAGTCACCTGTATGCTTATTTTTGCCTGTTGAATTTTGTCAATGTTTTCTTTGTTACTGATCTTGTTGTTTTTGTGGTTCTTTCTATATACTTGAACTATTAAGAGAATGGGATGTGAAGAATTCGCTATCCTTGAGATATTCTAAAACCTAATTCTTGTTTACTGTATGTTTTAAGCCCACTCACTCTGAATCTTATATTCATTTCTTCTTATGCTATGATACTTTCGCTATTTGTTTGAGAATATCAAATTTGTGACCCACCTTTTCTCCAAGATGAATTGAAACATCTAATAGTATTCATTGGCTTATAATCTCTATGGACAATATAAAAGGCTTATCGGTGTGCAAGATCCTCCTCTCTTAAGCTGAACCCATTCAACTGAAACAAAAAGAAAATGTTTATTCCCCTAATCTAATTGTTTTGAATAAATTTTCTACAAGAAATTTAACCTTTTCAAACCGCTGTACACTAAAATGATCCCTTTGCTCGAATATTAAATAGTTATAGCATAATACAATGGAATCTAACTAATTCTATACAGTAGTTTTAATAAGTTTTACATTGGTGAAACAGGCAGAAATGTCATATGCTATATATGTGAACATAAAAATGATATCCATTCACATAAGACAAACTCCAGTCTCGTTTCTTACATGCTAAATGAAAATTACATTATTTGTTTAGATTCATCAGATGGCTAATTTCAGCCCAGTAAAGGGTTTACACATCATCCTAGGTCAGTGGTTCTCAACTGTGGGCCACATGGGGCCATGTAACATTACTAGGGATCCACACACACAAAATAACAAATTGGGGTCCACGGTGATATTTTGGTTGGCCATAGAGCAATTCTACTTCAGAACTGTTATTATTACTGAGAATGGAGAGAGGAAAAGGGAGAGAGTGGGGAAGGGGGGAGGATGGTAACGCGTATTTATGAAGTACTGTTGGATGCCAATTTGTGTTTTCAAATATTAACTTTGGCCATTGATAATTTATGAGCAGTAAAAAAAAACAATGAAATTTTATAACACATTTTTTTCATATATTTTATATATATCATTATCATTCAAATTATTTATTAGTATCAATTTTTAATTTCTATTAATGCTCTTCATAGAAAACATTATTTGGCAACCTTTCGCCTCCGGGTCCAACTCATACAGTGTGAATTCATGGAGAATTCATGTGAATTTTTTTCAGTTTTAATTGTTCTTAAAACATGTTTTGGTGTTTAATGATTAAGTTATTATAATATCATTACTATGTACTTTAATTCTTAGAGATGGGATTAAACGTATCAAAATAATGGCATTCCTACGAAGTTCTTTGAAAACTTAATAAGCTTGGAACCCTTCATTCCAATTGATTATAATAATGAACTCCATCAGATTAGATTTGAATCAAAGTGAGTAGTAATTATTGACTCCTGGATTTACTATATTATTATATTATACTATTTTATACTATTATATGTTATTTTGTATTAATTATAGTGTATTATGGTGTAATATAGCATATCATAATTATTGTATCATCTTGTATCGCATTGTATTGCATCAAATATTATATCATATATCATAATGATGTTGAGCTATGTCATATCATATTATGTTACTTTACGTTGTGTCATGTTATGTTATGTCACAAATATCAACACGTGCGTGTGAAATTAATCTTCAATACACTCCCTCACACACACACACACTGAAACATAATTCGTGACATACATTCTGATTCAGAGAAATGTAATAGTGCCCAATATATTGTACTTGAAGTACTGCAAAGTTAAATATGTTAACTTGAATGTTTAGTTAAATTACTCACGATTATTGGCCTCTTCACGCCATATAATTACAATAGTTTATCTTAAAATGTCTTCTCTCTCCATCTCCCTCTCCCTCTCTCTTTTTTTCTTTGTCTCTGTCTCTTTCTTTCTTGTATATATATATATATATATATATATATATATATATATATATATATATATATATATATATATATATATATATATATGTATGTATGTATACATACACTATACTTTAAGCAAAAAGTTACCAAATTATCATACCTACGAGGGGCAGTCAATAAGTTTTGCGAATCGGAGGGCAAAAAAGAGGAAAGGGGATGGCATTTTATGGGGGTGTTAGGACAAGTTATGACAAGTCAGGACCTGCAGCTGCACGCTGCTGCCTCGTATATTTAAGAAGCAGTAGCTGATCGCAGATCGTCAGTCACAAATTTTTCAACAATGGAGAAGGTTGAGCACTGAGAATTGATCAAATTTTTGACCAAGAAAGGCAAGAATGCAAAAGAGATCCATGAACACATGGCTGCATTGTACACCGACACCGCTCCTTCTTATGCAACCATTGCTCGCTGGAATAGGGAGTTCCGCCATGGTCGTGAGTCCCTTGAAGATGACGCCCGTCAGACGTGTGGAGAAGATGATTCTCGAAAATCGACGGGTGAAGGTCGAAGAAGTCGAGTGAGAACTTGGCATATCACATGGAAGAGTTATCGACACCATCCACGACAATTTGATCATGACAAAGGTCTCTGCCCGTCGGGTCCCTAGAAACCTCACGCCCTAGGATCGACTTCAACGTCATCAAAGTCCACAAGGCCAGAGATGCACAAGCTTCCCTGTGCGAGTGCGGATTCGAGGAGCTCAACCATCCCCCCCTACAGTCCAGATCTGGCCCCTAGTGACTACTTTTTATTCTGCCAGCTCAAGGCTGCACTGTGTGGATGCCGGTTTGGGGATGATGAAGATGTCCAGGATTTGATCGAACAGCAGTCGGGAGATTTCTGGTTGTCGGGAATTTGAAGCGTCAGGGACAAGTGGCGCAAGTGCATATTGAAAAATAATAAAACACTTTTCCTCATATCTTGTTTCCTTATATCCGAATTGCAAAACTTATTGACCGCCCCTCATATTTCACCTTAAAATATCAAGGCCACTCACTTCTCTCTGTATTTGTTGCAAATTTATCTTTTAGTTTTGTGAACAAATTACATATAATTCATAACTATAAACTGTAATATATGCTATAACAGCTTCTGATATATTTTTACAGATAGCCCATGGCAGCGCTAACAAAGAAGAAGTGCTGACAATATTCTGTTAAATATTTGTCTTACGGATTTATTCCATCACCACAGAATGCAACGAAACTAATGTGCCTCATATGCATGGATGTACTTTCAAATGCAAGCATGAGGCCTTGTAAACTTAAAATACATCTGGAAACCAAGCACAATGAAAAGAAAGACAAACCAGTAGAATACTTTAGAAAACTCTGTGATGATTTTCAAGCAAGAAAAACGGTGGTTCAAGTGTTTAACAGCCAAGTAGGCAAACTAAATGATCTTATGAAATTATCAAGATAATAGCAAAGGCTGGAAAAACCCATCATATTGGTGAAATGGTAATATTGCCAGCAGTGTCTGTTATAATTTCATCAGTTCTGAAACAAAGTGCAAGTGAAATCACTAATTCCATCCCGTTAAGCAACTCATCTGTGTCACGACGCATTGATGAAATGGCAAAGGATGTTGAAAAGCAATTAATAGCTAATTTGCAAGTAAAACAGTTTACTCTTCAGCTTGATGAATCAACATAAAGAGATAATGAAGTAATTCTACTAACATATGTTAGATTTATGGATGATCAAGGAACAGAGAGGAAATCCTTTTCGCCAGAAGTCTTAAGACAGACACAAGAGGGGAAACAATTCTTAATGAAGTTGTTACATATTTCAAGAAAGCAATATTCCACTCAAAAATATAATGGCATGTGCTACTGATGGTGCATCATCCATGACTAGCAGATACAAAGGTTTTATTGCACACTGTGTGGTACATCATCAACACTTAGTTGCTAAGAAATTGGGTGGACGCCTACATGATGCCCTTAGTGTTGTGATAAAAGTGGTTAACCATATTAAATCAAATTCTCTAAGAGACCGCCTCTTTGGTGAATTCTGTAGTCAAAATAGAGAAGAGTTTGAACGTCTTGTAATGCATACTGAGGTGAGATGGTTGTCAAAGGGAAATTGTCTTCATTGCTTTATTGCACTTTAGGATTCTATTGTCTTATTTCTGACCAACACCCATCTTGGAGAACAATTGCTTGTAATTAAATGTGATATATTTTACTTATCAGATATATTTGAAAAAATCAATTTACTTAATAAACAGCTTCAAGGAAAAAATTCTGATCTCATATCCAGTAAAGGTGCAATTACTGCTTTCCTGAAAAAGCTACAGTTGTACAAGATTAATATCAGATGTCATGCATTTGAACAGTTTCCTTGTTTGCATTGTATGGTGAATATTTGGAAAATTTACACAAAGATATGCGAACTCGGTTTAGTGAATTACTTATGCATATACCAACTTGGGTGACAATTTCTTTTGAAATTAATTTTGATGATGTAGACATTTCTTTACAGGAAACCCTCATTGAATTACAAAGTGATGAAATATTGCAGGCAAAATTTAAAGATGGGAAGCATGATATATGGAAAACAAATGAAGCTGCTAAAAAGTATCCACTACTCTGGGATGAAGCACAACTCTACGTCATTGCTTTTCCATCATCTTACCTTGTTGAATCAGGATTTAGTCATATTTCTCACCTCCGTCCGGCCCCAAATTAGCCTCTTCTCTTTCCTTCAAAACACTTGTATTTCCTTACTTTTCATACAACCTCTCCCACAACTTTCTCTGGTCAGCCTCTAATTTCACAGGGTAGATGCTGACCACCTTCTCAAGCCAACCGTCCCGAATCGGGGCTAGGGGGGGGACGAGACAATGTTTCCTAACCCCTGAGCTCCGATTCGGGATGGGTTTTTTTTAACAACCTACTTCATCCCCACCCATACCTTCCTCACATCCCCTTTTCCTCTCCTCTTCACATTCTATCCATTTTTATGCTGCGTCTAAGGTGGAGCCGCCATGCCGATGGACTGCCAGGCCACCAGGCGGGAGGGGTGGTCCAAAATGGTGGCGCCTGGCTCTGCGAGGCCTGTAAGCACCTCTTGCAGTGCGGGCAACTGCGAGAGGTGATAAGCGGTTACATCCCGTAATAAAAAGAGGGTCACCATGCCCAATGATGAGTCTAACAAAAAAACCCTTTAACTCCCCCTGTACAAACGACCCAGCCGCTCTCGGGCAGCTCCACAGAAAAAAAATGGAGGTTCCTGCCCCCCCCTCCTGTGCTTGCACAGGGGACCCTCCATATTTGTTCAACCGGAGAGGAGGCTTACTCCTCTTCTACACCTACGGGTGAAAGGGACTCCCCCTCACCCCCTTCTCTGGAGGTGCTTTCGGGCACCTCCCTATTTCCAGCAGCAGTCCCTCCTTTTCTTTGTAAGGGGACTGCCAAGAAAGCCAGCAGGCAGCCCATTGCCGACCGCCCCTCGTGTAAGCAGCTCGGTAGGGCAAACCCCCTTAGGGGGGAGAGGGAAGCCATGCCCCTTTGGTCGCTTCCCTCAAAAGACATGCTGGCAAGAATATTAAACCTTGCCAGGGTCAATGCCTGTGACTCCCCACAAAAGACTGGTGATGCTGCTAAGGGGACCTGCGATGTCCTGGGGGGGGATGGCCAACTGGAGGCCCCTCCTGTGATAGACATGCTCCTTGAGGAAACCCAGCCTCAGACGGTAGGGCCTTCCATGGGGGGGAATCCAGGCTCGGCGCCAAGCACCAAACCCGAATCCACCCCTATGCAAGGTCCTCCTCAAACGGCTGAGGGCTCCAAGGCAGTACAAGGAGGGGAGGGATCTCCTCTGGCCAGTGCCACTGTGACCACCAGGACCTTTTGCATTTTGGAGAAGGACCTGGCTGAGGCCGGTCCATCTGGCCTAGGGGCTTCTGTCAGTGGAGGTGAGAAGCGGGTTCATTCCCCACCCTCCTCTCTTAAAAAGAAGGAAAAGACTCGGGGCTCCTCTCCATCCGCGGGGGCTACGTGAATGGATGGGTCTGCTGCCACTTTTGGCAAGCGACCAAGTCAAGATCGGCACATCCGGAGCCTCGATGACATCGGGGCCCCTGATTCAGAGGTTACCTGGCGTTTTCGAGCCCGCTGGCTTCAAACGCTAACTCATTATGTGAAAGGAGTAGTTTATGCGAGGGAACTCGTTGAATACTCCATAGAGGACATCACCTTAGAGCTGGCCGACCATGGGGCGGTCAAGATCGGACGTGTGATGAGAAAATAGGGAGGGGCCTCGAGACCCACCCCTACACTTCATCACGTTTGACTGTGACAAGCTCCTTGAGTCGGTGCATGCTGGTTGATCACGTTCGACTGTGACAAGCTCCCTGAGTCGGTGCGTGCCGGTTGGTATCGCTATCCCGTGAAGGCATTCGTGCCACTGCCGCGGCGGTGCTATTACTGTCACCGCTTCGGCCATACGAATCATTCTTGTAGACGTGCAAAGTCGGGGTCACCCGAAGTTTGTGTAAATTTCTCCAAGGCCGCACACGATAAGTCCAAATCGTGTGTGGCCAAGTGTGTCAATTGCGGAGAGCCGCACCCCGCCTCTTCGAAGAAATGTAGTGCATATCTCCTTGAGAAAGAAATCCTGGCTCTTCAGGCCCAGGATCGACTCTCATTCCGTGAGGCTAAGGACTTGGTCCTTGCGCGCCCGGCTTTGCCTGGGACGTCATATGCCTCAATAGTTAGAAAGGCACCCTCTGCTCCTGGCCCATCCAGGCCAACAAGCACAGTTGTTTCCCCACCCATTCGGAGCCCTTCTGCGGGCTCTACTCAACTCGGGCGCTGCCCTGGTAAAGCTGGCGGCAAAAAGGGTTCACACCCAGGCCCGGCTAAAACCAGGGCTCCCCCCTCTTTACCCAGCGTGACCGTTTCCCGTAAGGCGAAACGGCTACGCGCCTCCAGCGAGTCGTTATACTCACAGGAGGCAACACCCCTGAAGATGGTCGCTAGGCCATCTTCCGGGGTTCCTAAAGTTGTCCCCTGAAAAGAGGACAGGAACAAAGGAGCTTCGGCTCCTTCGCCCACGACCCGAGGTGGAGAGAGTGGCTATTTTCTCTTTAGATACCTTCTTTCAGGCAGTGGTTGTGCAGCTGCACCTGGATAGGAGGTATACTATCATTTCTGTATACATTCCACCGTCATCTGACTTCGACCGGGGGACTTCCGCCGCGTCATGGCACGGTTGCCGAGGCCCTATCTCTTGCTTGGAGATCTGAACGGCAGGCATCCTCTCTGGGGAGATTATTCCATAAATCCCAGGGGACAAGCGCTTGCCGATCTGATCGAAGAGCTTGAGATGGTGTCCTAAACGTGGATGAGTTTACGCATCACTGTCCGAGAACCGCTTCATTTTGTTGCCTTGACCTATCTCTGTGCTCTTCGGATGCACAGCCTGATTTTGATTGGGGAGTGGTCGATGACCTCAATGGTAGTGATCACTTTCCCATTCAAATATCATTTTCAGGGCAACTGCCGCCTGAGAGCCCACCTCGGTGGTGCTTGGCGCGTACGCGGTGGCCGGCATTTCAGGAAATGACTGAATTTTCTATCTCAGTCCAGGAGTTTAGGTCGGTAGGTGAGGCCGTTGAGTTCTTCCCTGGCAACCTCATAGCCGCGAGCCTGACTACTATTCCTAGGACGTCTGGCCGTTTTGCACGCCGACCACTCCCATTGGTGGTCGGCCGAGTGTGAGACGGCCCCCAAACAGAAGCGTTATGCTTACATGCGCTATAAGCGCCGCCCGAACGATTTCATTGTCGCTGAATTTCGTCGGGCTAAGGCTAGGTTCCGGTATATTTCGAAGCACGCCCGCCGCTCTTCTTGGCGGGCATACGTGTCTTCACTTAACGGGAAAGACCCCTTTAGCAGATGTGTGGAGGCGAGTAACAACAAGGAAAGAAGGTACCCTAGGAGACCTTACGGTCCATTCAAAGAGGGTACCATTGGACTTGCAATCGAGTGGGCACAAGGCTGCTCAATTGTTTTGCGTCCCTAAACGGCCACTTTTCAAGACCTTGTCTAGTCTTGACTTGAACTGGTCAACAGATTCACTGTTGACAACTTCCACTGGAAGTGCATTCCACTTACCCCAGATACTGTAGGTGAAAAAGTTTCCACACAGATTGCGGTTGTAACGCTTCAGTTCAAGTTTGAAGCCGTGATTGCGCGTTCTGTTCTCACTCAGTGTGAAAATATCCCGGTAGTCAACATTGTCGAACCCTTGAAGTATTTTGAAAACTTCGATGAGCTGACCACGCAGTCTACGGGTTTCCAGCGAGAACAGATCTAATTCCCTTAGTCTATCCTCATAACTTTTATGTCGGATTGAGGGAATCAGCTTGGTTGCCCTGGCTTGTACGCGTTCCAATCTCGCGATGTCCTTTCGCAATGAAGGACTCCAAAATTGTACGGCATACTCCAGGTGCGGTCGGACAAGTGAGTTTTACAGGCACAGTACAATCTCCTGGTTCCGATAACCAAACTGGCGCTTAATATAGCCTAGCATCCTTTGGGCCTTTTTCTCCGCCTCAATGCACTTTTTCGAGAACTTGAGGTCACTAGTGATTGTTACACCCAAGTCCTCAGTGTCGGTGGATTCCATAGCAGTGCCCTTAAGGATATACTGAGATTGGGGGTTTCTGTGGCCGATATGCATCACTTTGCATTTCCCCACGTTAAAAGGCATTTGCCACGTGTCCGACCACTCCCCAATCTTCACAAGATCTTCCTGTAGGCGGGCAGTATTTCCATACTTTGCAACGTTCATACCAAGCTTGGTATCATCGGCAAATTTGGAAATCTTGGCAACCATGTCACCGTCCATGTCGTTGACGTAGATGATGAATAGTAGTGGTCCCAGGACAGAACTTTGAGGCACCCCGCTAGTAACGGGCACCCACTCAGAAGACTGTCCATTTACCACCACCCGTTGCCGTCTGCCACTTAGCCAGTTCTCGATCCAGCCGGCTACCTTTCCGTCTATGCCAAGCGCTCGCACTTTCCGGAGAAGGCGGCGGTGTGGTACCTTATCAAAGGCTTTCTGAAAGTCTAGGTAGACCACATCCACCGCCTTGTCCCGATCGTGCTCACTGAAAACGAAGTGGAAGAATTCCACAAGGTTCGTCAGGCATGACCGTTGCCTTCGGAAGCCGTGCTGGGAACTCCTCAGTAGCAGGTTTGACTCTAAATACGACGTCACTTTGTCCACCATGAGTCAAAAGGATTCGGGGCAAGTTCTCGCAGGACCCCCCTCCCGTTCTCCAGGAGAATGGAACCGCAATCTCGGACCCCGCGTCCGTGGTGGAATCCTTCGCGACCGCTTTTTCCGCATTCTCTAGCCGGGATGCTGCTCCGCCAGCATTCAATGCACGTCGTGATGTCGCGGAAGGCCGCCGGCTGGACTTTACCTCCAGAGGCGGAGAACCCTTCAACTACAGGTTTACTGGGAGTGAGTTGCGCTCCACTCTCGCTTCGTGCCCGGACACCGTCCATGGTCCGGACGATGTTCCGTACGCCATGCTTCGACACCTGGGTGAGCGAGGCATGGCCTTTCTGTTAGATTTGTTCAACAGGATCTGGGTGGAGGGTCTTCCCCCAGATTCCTGGCGAATCGCTACTGTGCTCGCCTTTCGCAAACCGGGGAGAGATCAATCTACTCCGACCGGTTTCCGCCCAATCTCTCTAACCTCTTGCGTGTGCAAGTTGATGGAGAAATTGGTAAATGTTAGATTAGCCTTTTTCCTGGACTGCGGAGGCCATCTGTGTTCTGCACAGTGCGGCTTCCGCAAGTTCCACTCCAAGTCGGATGCTCTGCTCCGACTGGAAAGTGCCGTCTGCGAGGCTTTCCTTCGTATCCAGCACTACGCCACGGTGTTTTTCGATCTGGAGAAGGCCTATGATACCGCATGGCGATACGGTATCATGGAGACTCTCTCCACACGATGGGGCGAGGAGATGCCTCCCAGTCTTTATATCGGAATTTTTGCGAGATCGTCGATTCCGCATACCGGTGGGGTGAGCTCTCTTTGCCCTAAGCATCAACGGCATCACCTCGGTGCTGCCGGAAGATGTTCTCGTTACGCTAAACTCTGGAGCGTCGACTCCAACAGGCATTGAACCGCGTCTCTCGCTATGCCGAAGCGCACAGGTTTCGGTTTTCTTTGGCCAAGACTAAGGTGGTGCATTTCTGCCGCCATCCACGGCTCCACCCCGACCCAGATTTGTTTCTTAATAGGGTGCGCCTGGATGTGGTTGAGTCGCACCGTTTCCTTGGTCTTGTATTTGACCGACGCCTTACCTGGGAGGCTCATATTCGCAGCCTTAGGGTCTCTTGTACCCGCGCCATGGATATTCTCCATTCCGTGACGTTCAGCGGTTGGGGCGCTGATAGGGCTACTGCCCTACTTTTTTATCGATCCTTTGTTCGTTCGAGGCTCGACTACGGATGCGAGTTTTATGCATCCGCAGCCGAGCGTTTATTGCGGAAGGTGGATTCGATCCACCACACCGGCCTCCGTCTTGCGAGCGGTGCCTTCCGCACTTCCCCTATTGAGAGCCTGTTGGTCAATGCTGGGGAGATGCCACTCGCTCTGCGCCGCGTGCAGTGCATCTCTCGCCTGTACGCGCGAGCACGGCGCCTCCCTCAGTCCCCAACAGCTTTCACTCTATCCGCAGCTGATCTCGACGGTGCCTATGCCCCCGAGAGACGCCAGTCATACCCTAAGCCCTTTGGGTTTAGGGCCAGGAAACTCCTTCGAGAGCTAGATATTGCTCTCGGGCCGGTGGCGCCCCTGGTTCTGCCCAGGACGCCACCCTGGAGGGTACCAAATTTGGCTATTTGTCGCCACGCCTCTGCTCCCAAAGCTTGTACGGCGCCGGGAGTATTGCGTTCGACCTTTTTGGAGCACACCTCGTGTCACGCTGGAACCGTGCCAGTGTATACGGATGGCTCCAAGTCCCAAGAGGGGGTCGGCTTCCACGCTGTATCCCCTCTGTTTGAAGTCAGCGGGGCTCTGCCAGGCGCTGCGCTGCGTCTGTCTTCACGGCCGAGCTGGTGGCAATACACCACTCGGTACGGGAGATTACTCGACGTGCCCGGTTCAGAGACCGGATTTTGATCTATAGCGACTCACAAAGCGCCCTGAGTGCTCTCGGGACATTTGAATCTCCGCATCCCCTGGTTCGCGATATCCGTGACGCCATGGTTTTGGCGAGCCAGGCAGATGTCGAGATTATCTTCTGCTGGGTTCTTGGACATGTAGGAATTGCGGGGAATGAGCGCGCCAAAGAGTCCGCGAGGACTCTGCGACCGGACCAGCGTTTCGCTCTTCCTCACACCGACTACATGGCCAGAATACAGGCAACTCTTCAGACTGCTTGGCAAAGAAGATGGGAGACGGTCGAAGGGAACTTAAAGTTGCGTGCCATTGCGCCGCCACTGTTCCCATGGACTTATCCCCCCAATGCCGCGACTGCTTCAGGTCGCTTTCTGTCATCTCCGAATCGGACACACTCGTGTGACGCATCGCTATTTGATGGAGTGCTCGCCTGCGCCCTATTGCGACGACTGCGTCGTCCCCCAGACTGTTCGGCACATTCTTGTCGAATATCCCAGTATGGGTGATCTTCGCGCACGTTACCTGTCCCGGTACTGGGATGGGCGGGTTCGCTACCGCCTGTCCCTTGTACTCTGGATGAGTGCGTGCACATTGACTGGTGGACTTGTTGACTTCTTGGGGGAAGCCGTCCTTCTCCCTATTATTTAAGCAGTGTTTGTTTTTGGGGTTTTTTTTCCCTTTACGTTGCACCCTCCTGCACCGGGGGGGACCTCCCCTCGACCCACCAGCTTGCTTCCTTTCCCCCTTTTTGGGTTTTTTTTTTTGTCTCTTTAATTTTATTTTATAAAGTAGCCTAGAACTACGCCAGTTTTAATGCACTGATTAATGCCCAAGTAGGCAGTCTCCAGATGAGCTCTTAAAAAAAAACCCCCAAAAAACATGTTTCTCACTTATTGTCAAAAGCTCGTAATAGACTCACCATTGTGCCAAGGGGTGATCTTCGACTATCATTGACATCAATGGAGCCGAATATAAAAAAAAACTCGCTGAGCAACATCAGTCACAGGGATCTCATTGAATAAATCTACATTTTTTATTTAATTACTCACTTATCTTTTTAAAGGTATATTATCAATTATTTACTAATGTACATAAATGCTCCATAAAATTTAACTATCAAATAATTTATTTGTATTAGTTTAAACTTAAAGTTTTCCTTTAAAATAAGCATAATTATTTACTATTCTTTTACTTATTGATACAATTCCTTTGCTTTTTTATTAATGAAAATTTTTGGACTGGGGCCACCAAATTTTTTTTAAAGTAAAAGGGTCCATGGGTACAAAAAGGTTGAGAACCACTGTCCTAGGTAAGCAACTTATTTCCAAATTAAATTTCAACCATCAATTACCAGTCTAATAATATTAAGTCCAGTAAATGTTTATGATTTTATATTGTATCTCCATTTTTTCAGTTTTTCCCTACTTGAATTTGCCTTGCATCCTTTACCTTGTATTCTCAGCATGGATGTTAATTTCTGTTTTTTATTTATGTAGTTTAAAATTTGACTATTAAATTAATTTTAGCCAATCATGTTTAAGAATTCTATAAAAGTTAGCTTTTGTTCAGATTTTTAGGTTTTTGTGTCCCCACTGCGAGTCCCAAATTGTCAGATTTAGGCTGGAAGTGGGATCACTTCCAAAATTTGTCTGAATAAGCTTCCAGTGTACTTTTTTTTATTCCATTTTTTTGTCATTTAAAAAAAAAAATTAGCCTCAAGATAAGCTTTTCTTTGTACTTTCGTTGGTTGTGCCATCACTGGCACTCACCAGAAGAGTTTGATAAAATTATAAACAAAATCATGTCAGTGGTGATGTTCATGCATAGAAAACCCTTGTGTGAAGGCAGTTAATGATAGGTTGTTTTCTGAATTAAAAAAAATTACTACTTGCAGCTTGGAACGTTGGGTGCTGGGAACCATTATGCAGAGATCCAGGTGGTGGAGCAGATTTTTGATACATGGGCCGCCAGCAAGATGGGAATCGAGCAGAAGGGTCAGATCTGTGTCATGATTCACTCTGGTTCCCGTGGATTCGGACACCAGGTTGCGACTGGTGAGTCCACCATCCCATTGCTCAAAATATTCCTTAAGTAAATCAATGCAGAAGATGGTGTGTGAGAGATTTTTACAACAGGTCATCATCCCCAATGTTGTCCTTGGTGAAACTACACAATCCTCTCTGTGCTTTCAAGAAATACCTCTAGGGGCACTACTCGGATGCCCAATCCAACATCCAGATACCCCTAGTATTCAATTCCTTGTCGCTGCTTTCCTTTTTGTTCTTTCCACACTGACCAGGAGCACTTGGGTCTTCGTAGATAATTATTTTTTGTACTCTTGTGCCACTCATCATTCTCTCTTCCTTTCTCTCTGATATGATTGTAGTTTTCTTCACATTCTTCTTTTTCCTCATATGTGGTTACTCGCAGGAAGAAGTCTCGATTTTTTTTTTTATCTTCATGGCGGCTTTTGTACACGATACTTGTGGTTTAGATCCCACGTTAATAAAAGGCATATTAATTGAGTTCAGATCAGTGGTAAAACAACTACTAATTTCTTATTTTTTTGTAGCCTCAAAGATATACTTATCTTTGTACTTTTGCCAATTGTGCCTATGTTGGCAGCCTTCAGAGAGAGATTAAAATTAATAAAAAAAACAAAAAACAACCTTGCACTCCCACAATCTCAAACTTCCTCAGGTTCCCTCCTATATAATAAACTTCACAACTCGGATACTGAGCATCCTCCTCTCACAAATCATGCCACAAAGAAGTGGCGATCCTTTGCTGATTACGCACTGGACATGCATGGTTGAGCTATGTCTACTTTGCCACTCTTGCAATGCACAACTTGCCATATATATACCGCTAAACATTACCCACATTTTCACTGACTGCCATAGAGTCTATAGCTCCCGTCAACGTTTCTTGCCACTTGTCACTTGTATAACTTAAACTTCAGAAATGGTTGTCTTGTATGTTATCTGATGACACACCCTTCTCTGAAACAGCCCCATTCTTATTCCTCTCTGAGGTCCATCTTTCCCAATAACTATAGCCCGTAAGGGGCGCGGCGATATGCCACCCTGGCCGCCGTGCTGACAGGATCCAGCGCTCCATCCAGCCCCAGCTTAGCCTCTCTTCCTTCTTTCAGATAGCCTGTATTTCTCCCCTACTTCGTCGCTTTTCATACAACCTCTCCCACAGCTTTCTCTGGTCAGCCTCTAATTCCACAGGGTAGATGCTGACCTTCTTCTCAGCCAACCGTCCCGGATCAGGGCTGAGGGGGGAGGGGACAATGTTTCCTAACCCCTGAGCTCCGGTCTAGGGGGGTTGGTTTTTAACAACCTGCTTCATCCCCACCCATACCTTCCTCACATCCCCTTTCCTTCTCACTTCACAATCTATATTTTTACGCCGTGTCCAAGGTGGAGCCGCCATGCCGAGGGACTGCCAGGCCACCAGGCGGGAAGGGTTGTCCCAAATGGTGGCGCCTGGCTCTGCCGGGCCTGTAAGCACCTCTTGCAGTGCGGGCTACTGCGAGAAGTGGTGAGTGATTGCGTCCCGTAGAACAAAGAGTGTCACCATGCCCAATGATGCAAAAATAAAACCTTCCCTTAATTCCCCCTATAACAACGACGGAACCGCCCTCGGGCAGCTCCATCGAAAAAATGAAGGTCCCCATCCCCCTGTGCTTGTGCAGGGGACCCTCCATATTTCTCTAACCGGAGAGGAGGCTTACTCCTCTCCGCCTACGGGTGCAGGGGACTCCCCCTCACCCCCTCCTCTGGAGGTGCTTTCGGGCACCTCCCTTTTTCCAGCGGCAGTCCCGTCTTTTCCTTCCAAGGGGACTGCCAAGAAAGCCAGCAGGCAGCCCATTACCGACCGCCCCTCGTGTAAGCGGCTCGGTAGAGCAAACCCCCCTTAAGGGGGAGAGGGAAGCCAGGCCCCTTCAGTCGCTTCCCTCAAAAGACATGCTGGCAAGAATATTGAACCTTGCCGGGGTCAAGGCATGTGCCTCCACACACAAGACTAGTGACAATACAACCAACGGGACCTGCGATGTCTTGGGAGGGGATGGCCAACTGGAGGCCCCTTCTGTGACACACATGGTCCTTGAAACCCAATCTTAGACGGTAGGGCCTTCCATGGGGGGGAATCCGGGCTCGGTGCCAAACACCGAACTAGAATCCGCCCCTATGCAAGGTCCTCCTCAAACGGCTAGGGTTTCCGAGGCAGTACAAGGAGGGGAGGGATCTCCTCCGACAGGTGCCCCTACGAATACCAGGACCTTGTCCATTTCGGCGAAGGACCTGGCTGAGGCCGGTCCATCTGGCCTGGGGACTTCTGCGGGTGGAGGTGAGAAGCGGGTTCATTCTCCGCCCTCCTCTCCAAAAAAGAAAAAGACCAAGAAGACTCGGGGCTCCTCTCTATCCGCGGGGGCTGCGAGGACGGATGGGTCTGCTGCCACTTTGCCAGGCGACCAACCAAGATCGGCACATCCTGCCCCTCTGCCCCCCCCCCCCCCCCGGTTGCGGAGCCTCGATGAAATCGGGGCCCCCTGATTCAGAGGTTACCTGGCGTTTTCGAGCCCGCTGGCTTCAAACACTTCCTTGTCATTCGCTCCACTGATGGCAGCATGTTGGCCAAGGGCAACATGATCCATCAAAGGAGAGGATTAGCTAGTGTAATTGGTAGAGAACAGAAGGTGACCCGTTTCTCGGACGGGAGCCTTCTGGCGAATTCGGCGAATCCCGCCGAGGTGACCAAGATAAGTGCTCTTCGGACACTTCATGGCACCCCGGTGATTGTGACGCCGCACTCTACCATGAACTTTGTGAAAGGAGTAGTTTATGCGAGGGAACTCGTTGAATACTCCATAGAGGACATCACCTTAGAGCTGGCCGACCATGGGGCGGTCAAGATCGGACGTGTGATGAGAAAATAGGGAGGGGCCTCGAGACCCACCCCTACACTTCATCACGTTTGACTGTGACAAGCTCCTTGAGTCGGTGCATGCTGGTTGATCACGTTCGATTGTGACAAGCTCCCTGAGTCGGTGAGTGCTGGTTGGTACCGCTACCGAGTGAAGGCATTCGTGCCACTGCCGCGGCGGTGCTATTACTGTCACCGCTTCAGCCATACGAATCGTTCTTGTGGACGTGCAAAGTCGGGGTCACCCGAAGTCTGTGTAAATTACTCCAAGGCCGCACACGATAAGTCTAAATCATGTGTGGCCAAGTGTGTCAATTGCGGAGAGCCGCACCCCGCTTCTTCGAAGCAATGTGGTGCTTTTCTCCTTGAGAAAGAAATCCTGGCCGTTCAGGCCTAGGATCGACTCTCATTCCGCGAGGCTACAGACTTGGTCCTGGCGCGCCCGGCTCTGCCTGGGACGTCATATGCCTCAATAGTTAGAAAGGCACCCTCTGCTCCTGGCCCATCCAGGCCAACAAGCACAGTTGCTTCCCCACCCATTCGGAGCCCTTCTGCGGGCTCTACTCAACTCGGGCGCTGCCCTGGTAAAGCTGGCGGCAAAAAGGGTTCACACCGAGCCCCGGCTAAAACCAGGGCTCCCCCCTCTTTCCCCAGCGTGACCGTTTCCCGTAAGGCGAAACGGCCACGCGCCTCCATCCAGTCGTTAGACTCATAGGAGGCAAAACCCCTGAAGTTGGTCGCTAGGCCATCTTCTGGGGTTCCTAAAGCTGTCACCCGAAAGGAGGACAGCAAAAAGGAGCTTCGGCTCCTTCGCCCACGCCTAGAGGTGGAGCGAGTGGCTCGGAGACGGTGGTTCCTCGAAAAGAGGGCCCCCCCGCCTCCGAAGCGCAACGCCCGCCTAAGGTTTCGAGGGGGAGGGAGGAAAAGACTCGCATGGCGAGCCCAACCTCCCCCAATAAGTCCTCGAAGGCGACCGCGCCTTCAGCGCTTTGTCCGGCCAACAGCGCCCTGGGTTCTGCCTCCGAGAAGCGTACGGCCATTCCCGTGAGGGTCTTCTGTTCGAGGACGGCCCCCGCGTCTCCTCCGAGCTAGGCCTGGAGGGCATATTCCTTCAATGGAATTGCCGAGGAGCTGTGGGGGCTCGTCCCGTCCCGTTTCCCGTTAGCTATGTTTTTGCAGGAGACCATGCTAGGCGCGTGCTCCCTGCCGTCCCTCTCGGGTATAAGGGTCTTGCGACACCACCACCACGGGATGACCGGGCTGCGGGATGCGCGGTTTACAGCGGGCATGATGTCTCCGTTCTTCCTTTCTCTTTAGATACCTCCTTTCAGGTAGTGGCTGTGCAGCTGCACCTGGATAGGAGGTATACTGACATCGACGCAGGGGTCTTCCGCCGCGTCGTGGCACGGTTGCCGATGCCCTTTCTCTTGCTTGGAGATCTGAACGGCAGGCATCCTTTCTGGGGAGATTACTCAATAAATCCCAGGGGACAGGTCCTTGCCGATCTGATCGAAGAGCTTGAGATAGGTGTCCTAAACGTGGATGAGTTGACGCATAACTGTCCGAGAACCGCTTCATTTTCTTGCCTTGATCTATCTTTGTGCTCTTCGGATGCACAGCCTGATCTTTATTGGTGGGTGGTCGATGACCTTCATGGTAGTGATCACTTTCCCATTCAAATATCATTTTCAGGGCAACTGCCGCCTGAGAGCCCACCTCGGTGGTGCTTGGCGCGAGCGCGGTGGCCTGCATTTCAGGAAATGACTGAATTCTCTATCTCAGTCGAGGAGTTTAGGTCGGTAGATGAGGCCCTTGAGTTCTTCTCCGGTAACCTCATCGCCGTGGGTCTGATTACTATTCCTAGGACGTCTGGCTGTTTTGCACGCCGACCACTCCCATTTGTGGTCGGCCGAGTGTGAGACGGCCCTCAAACAGAAGCGTTATGCCTACATGCGCTATAAGCGCCGCCCGAACGATTTCACTGTCGCTGAATTTCGTCGGGCTAGGGCTAGGTTCCGGTATATTTCGAAGCACGCCCGCCGCTCTTCTTGGCAGGCATAGGTGTCTTCACTTAACGGGAAGACCCCTTTAGCAGAGGTGTGGAAGCGAGTCAAAAAGATTCGGGGCAAGTTCTCGCAGTCCTCCCCTCCCGTTCTCCAGGAGAATGGGACCGCAATCTCGGACCCCGCGTCCGTGGCGGAATCCTTAGCGACCGCTTTTTCTGCATTCTCTAGCCGGGATGCTGCTCCGCCAGCATTCAATGCATTTCGTGATGTCGCGGAAGGCCGCCGGCTGGACTTTACCTCCAGAGGCGGAGAACCCTTCAACGACAAGTTTACTGTGAGTGAGTTGCGCTCCGCTCTCGCTTCGTGGTCCGGACGATGTCCCGTACGCTATGCTCTGACACCTGGGTGAGCGAGGCATGGCCTTTATGTTAGATTTGCTCACCAGGGTCTGGGTGGAGGGTCTTCTCCCAGACTCCTGGCGAATTACTACTGTGCTCGCCTTTCGCAACCCGGGGAGAGATCACTCTACTCCGACCAGTTTACGCCCAATCTCTCTAACCTCTTGCGTGTGCAAGTTGATGGATAAATTGGTAAATGTTAGATTAGCCTTTTTCCTGGACAGCGGAGGCCATCTGTCTTGTGCACAGTGCGGCTTCCCCAAGTTCCACTCCACGTCGGATGCTCTGCTCCGACTGGAAATTGCCGTCTGCGAGGCTTTCCTTCGTAGACAGCACTACGCCACGGTCTTTTTCGATCTGGAGAAGGCCTATGATACCGCATGGCGATACGGTATCATGGAGGCTCTCCACACGATGGGGGCGAGGGGACGCCTCCCAATGATTATATCCGAATTTTTGCGAGATCGTCGATTCCGCTTACGGGTGAGGGGAGCCCTCTCCAGCCCAAAGGAGCAGGAAGAGGGTGTCCCGCAGGGAAGTGTCCTCAGTGTCACACTCTTTGCCCTGAGCATCAACGGCATCACCTCGGTGCTGCCGAAAGATGTTCTCGCTACGCTCTACGTGGACGACCTTTGGATCTCTTTTGGCGCGGCCCAGATGCCAACTCTGGAGCGTCGATTCCAACAGGCATTGAACCGCGTCTCTCGCTATGCCGAAGCGCACAGGTTTCGGTTTTCTTTGGCCAAGACTAAGGTGGTGCACTTCTGCGGCCATCCACGGCTTCACCCCGACCTAGATTTGTTTCTTAATGGGGTGCGCCTGGATGTGGTGGAGTCGCACCGTTTCCTCGGTCTTGTATTCGGCCGACGCCTCACCTGGGAGGCTCATATTCGCAGCCTTAGGGTCTCTTGTACCCGCGCCATGGACATTCTCCGTTCCGTGACGTTCAGCGCTTGGGGCGCTGATAGGGCTACTGCCCTACTTTTTTTTCGTTCCTTTGTTCGTTCGAAGCTCGACTACGGATACGAGTTTTATGCAGCCGAGCGTTTATTGCGGAAGGTGGATTTGTTCCACCAAACCGGCCTTCGCCTTGCGACCGGTGCCTTCCGCACTTCCCCCATTGAGAGCCTGTTGGTCGATGCTGGGGAGATGCCACTCGCTCTGCGCCGCGTGCAGTGCATCACTCGCCTGTACGCGCGAGCCCGGCGTCTCCCTCAGTCGCCAACAGCTCTCACTGCATCCGCAGCTGATCTCGACGGTCCCTATGCTGCCGAGAGACGCCAGTCATACCCTAAGCCCTCTGGGTTTAGGGCCAGGAAACTCCTTCGAGAGCTAGATTTAGCTCTCGGGCCAGTGGCGCCTTTGATTCTGCCCAGGACGCCACCCTAGAGGGTACCAAATTTGGCTATTTATCGCCACGCCTCTGCTCCCAAAGCTTGTACGGCGCCGGGAGTATTGCATTCGACCTTTTTGGAGCAAACCTCGTGTCACGCTGGAACCGTGCCAGTGTATACGGATGGCTCCAAGTCCCAAGAGGGGGGGTCGGCTTCCACGCTGTATCCCCTCGGTCTGTCTTCACGGCCGAGCTGGTGGCAATACACCATTCGGTACGGGAGATTACGCGACGTGCCCGGTTCGGAGACCGGATTGTGATCTATAGCGACTCACAAAGCGCCCTGAGTGCTCTCGTGGCATTGGAATCTCCACATCCTCTGGTTCGCGGTATCCGTGATGCCACGGTTATGGCGAGCCGGGCAGATGTCGAGATTATTTTCTGTTGGGTTCCTGGACATGTAGGAATTGCGGGGAATGAGCGCGCCAACAGTCCGCGATGACTCTGCGACAGGAATACGGGCAGCTCTTCGGACTGCTTGGCAAAGAAGATGGGAGACAGTCGAAGGGAACTTAATGTTGCGTGCCATTGCGCCGCGACTGTTCCAATGGACCTATCCCCCAATGCCGCGACGGCTTCAGGTCGCTTTCTGTCGTCTCCGAATCCGACACACTCGTGTGACGCATCGCTATTTGATGGAGCGCTTGCCTGCGCCCTATTGCGACGACTGCGTCGTCCCCCAGACTGTTCGGCACATTCTTGTCGAATGTCCCAGTCTGGGTGATCTTCGCGCACGTTACCTGTCCCGGTACCGGGATGGGCGGGGTCGCTTGACCGCCTGTCCCTTGTACTCGGGACGAGTGCGTGCACATTGACTGGTTGACTTTTTGGGGGGAGGCCGGCCTTCTCCCTATTATTTAAACAGGGTTTGTTGTTTTGTTTTTGTTTTTTTTCCCCCTTTAGGTTGCACGCTCCTGCGCCGGGGGGACCTCCTCCGACGCACCAGCTTGCTTCCTTTTCCCCTTTTTGCGTTTTTTTCGTCTCTTTAATTTTATTTTAAAGTAGCCTAGAACTAGGCCAGTTTTAATACGGCGACTAATGCCCAAGTAGGCATTCGCCAGATGAGCTCTTAATAAAAAAAAAAATCCCACTAACTATAACCTATACACACACATTATTTTCCTTTACCTAACTTTAGTCTCCCGACTGCCCTTTACTCCATAGCATCTGTGTTATATTCACCAATAATCGGCAAAATACTATTTTGCCCCTGTGTTCGTCACTTGCTTCTAATTAAAGTTTAAAAAAAGAAAAAGAGATGAAGGTACAAAGTGTATATTGGAACTTCGCCACCCGCTAAAACCTCCTTAGTATCAGAGATGGGTACACCTGTGTGATGACAGCAGAATTTTGCTTCAGCTTATGGGTGCTAGAATTATTTCCGGGATCTACCAATTAAAAGGCGGATGTCGTTTTTTTAGACGCTCTTGTGGCGATGGAGAAGGCAATGAAACGTGATGGCATTGAAACCAATGACAGGCAGCTGGCGTGTGCTCGCATTTCATCCCAAGAAGGACAGGATTACCTGAAAGGAATGGCTGCAGCGGCGAACTTCGCTTGGGTCAATCGCTCTTCCATGACTTTTCTAAGCAGGCAGGCAAGATTCCCCTTGTATAATCTTTCATTGTATCTGCTTTCAACATTGACCACTCCGCTTCTTACGAACTGTTGAGAATCATTCTGATTCTACAGAAATAGGAAATTGTAAGAGTTTTCTGTTTAATATATATTGGGAGGTTGGCTAGAAAGGAACTGGGATGACTCAGGAAAGTAACTATAGAAATGTCTCCTAAATAATGCTTTAATTGGTTCTTTTATCTTTAACACTCACTGCTGGCTGTCATAAAAGATGGCTATGCCTTGATAGAGGTGCTGGTTTAGGAAGAATAAATAATGTTAATCCACATGTTAAAGGAGTTTTTAAATGGAATCTGTTGTGTATATAAGATGTGGGTAATAGGTGGCTCTGGTATTGAGGGAGAAGTTGAATGATGCATTGACTGTATAAAGGGAGAAATTGAAAAATGTAAAGGTAAAACTTTATGTGGTTGTAGTGGTGGATCTGGCAATGAGATTTTGGCTAAGAAAGAGAAGTATCACTATTTATCCTTCGCATTGTTGAGATCCATCAACAGGATAACAAAATACACATAAAGATCAGAATGACACAATCACCTGTGAACCTGAAGGCATCAGAGCTAGTCCTCTTTGGGAGGAGGGGTTCTTAGTGTTTTTTTGAAACCACCCTAGCATTTGTGGAACCCTTGTGATCCTGGGGTGGGTGTGAGGCACCTGCTCCATGGCAGAGGTATGTGGATATGAATGTCCTCATAGGGTTTGGGATCGGGGGAGAGAGGATGGTATGTTGCGTTGTGAAGCAGGAAGGGAAATACTAGTAGTGTTGTGGTTTCCTGCTCTGTGTGTGATGATATATGTGCAGTTCCTTACCTCTGCGAGGGTTAGTATCAGTGTATCTGCCCAATGGGCACACAGCTAGTGATGATGCTGAAAGTTTCGTTTCCTCGTTCACTGGGATCTAACCATTTGCCTTGACGTCAGAAATCTAACGCCGTTATCCAGTTGAGCGTGCTTCTTCTTGCTTGTTTTGGGTTTGTTTTTTTCCTTTTGTTTTGTTTGGTGTTTTTAATCTAGCCTAGCATTATGCAATAGTTATGGCGACTTACGCTCTTGTGGGTAGTCACCAGATGGGCACTAAAAAAAGGGGCAAGACCCATACCACCCTCCATGTACATACTACAGCGAGACACTCCAAGAAATCCCTCCACCAGGAAACATCCCCCACCCCAACCCGCACAAAACTATCTCTGGCTCCTCTTCAATGTCTTTCCACTGGGCATCAACCCAGATGAAAGATCCCTTCCAAGCAACAAAAAAAAGGGGGGGGGAGGCATCCTGGCCAAGGCTCTGGTGTGGTCTCCACCCAAAACTAAATACCAATACCGAACCAGCCTGACTCATACCGATATCTGCTCTAACTGCCACCAGGAACTAGACAGTTCAACACTTATGCACAACTTTTCCAACACAATGGCAAGTGAGCCAAATCCTCTAAATGCACAGAGTACGGGATTCCTGGGAGAAGCCAGTCCAGGCTGCAGGCCTGTGAGAGAGACCCTAGTCAGGTGCCACATAAGTAGAGTGTGGCAAACAATTTCTTTCAACACAAACCAATCAAGAGAGCGTGAATGTAAGAATATCTTGATGTGAAGAAAAATTTGGTTGGAGTGGCTTAAGATTATTGGGGGCCTCCTGATTACTGTAGTATCCAAACCACAGATATTTAGTGTGTATGGTAATTCTGTGAAGGCAACAGGAAATGGCACTCTGTCAAATTACCACACCTAATGGAGTAGGAAGAGGGTGTCCCGCAGGGAAGTGTCCTCAGTGTCACACTCCCTGAGCATCAACGGCATCACCTGGGTGCTGCCGGAAGATCTTGTCGCTATGCTCTACATGGACGACCTTTCGATCTCTCTTGGCGCGTCGACTCCAACAGGCATTGAACAGAGTCGCTCGCTAGGCTGAAGTGCACATGCTTCAGTTTTCCTTGGCCAAGACTAAGGTGGTGCATTTCTGCCGTCATCCACGGCTCCACCCTGACTCATACTTGTTTCTCAATGGGGTGCGCCTGGAAGTGGTGGACTCGCACCGTTTCCTTGGTCTTGTATTTGACCGACGTCTCACCTGGGAGGCTTATATTCGCAGCCCTTGGGTCTCTTGTACCCGCGACCTAGATATTCTTCGTTCCGTGACCTTCAGCGCTGATAGGGCTACTGCTTTACTTTTTTATAGATCCTTTGTTCGTTCGAAGCTCGACTAGGGATGCGAGTTTACGGATCCGCAGCCGAGCGTGTATTGCGGAAAGTGGACTCGATCCACCACACGGTCCTTCGCCTGGCGACCGGTACCTTCCGCACTTCCCCAAATAGAGCCTACTAGTCGATGCTGGAGAGATGCCACTTTCTCTTTGCCGTACACAGTGCATTATGTGCCTCTACATGCGAACCCGGCTCCTCCCTCAGTCCAGGGTAACTTAAAGTTGCGTGCCATTGCGCCGCGACTGTGTCCCCGAATTGGACACACTCGCGGGACGCACAGCCATTTGATGGAGCGCTCGCCTGCACCACATTGTGATGACTGCGTTGCCCCCCAGACTGTTCGGTACATTCTTGTTGAATGTCCCAGTCTGGGCGATCTTCGCACACGTTACCTCGTCTCCGGGACGAGCGGGTTCGCTACTGCTTGTCCCTTGTACTTGGGATGGGTTCGTGCACACTGACTTGTGGACTTTAGGACTTTTTTGAGGAGAATGGCCTCCTCCTCTTTATTTGACTTGTTCTTTTTTGTAGGTTGCATATTCCTACCCCCCGGGGGGTAGGCTCCTTGCTTTTTTGCTTTTTTTCTAGCGTTATTTGTTATCTACATATTTTTTTCTTTTTTTTTTTTGTTTAATATAGCCTAGTAGTAGGCTCTGCCGTGTACGGCGAATTATGCCCAAGCAGGCAGTTGCTAGATTAGCCTCCCCCCCCCCCCAAAAAAAAAAATGGTGCTGTTAGTTCTGCCCAAGACGCCACCCTGGGAGGTACCTCCTTTAAACCTTTGTCGCCAAGCGCCTTCTTTTTAACCCAAACTTCTTCAAGACCGGGAGTGCTGTTTTCGAATGATTTTTGAACATATCTCTGCTTACTGGAGCCGTGTCATTGTACACAGATGGCTCTTAATCTGAATAGCAGGTTGGCTTCCCTGCTATTTGACCCTTGTTTTAATCCCACAGGGCTCTTTTGGTACCACTCTCTATCTACTCGGTCTAACTGGTTGCAATACATTGCTTGGTACAGTGGATTTCTCTCCTCTCCCGGTTCGGAGACCTAATTCTGATTCATCGTGATTGGATTGACCGAGGGCGTTGGAGTGCCCTTGAGGGATTGGAAAATGTCGATGAAGGATTTGACAAGGCATATTTGAGGCGATGGTTAAAATTAAATGGAGAAAAGACAAGTGATGGTGTTAGGTGGTGAGAATAAAGTGTGTGATTGTAATAATCTCTGGTGTGCTCTGTGAACAAGTGAGATGTTTTAAGGATCCGTGTGTATTTGTGAATCGTAATGTTATGGATGTGGCATACTGGAATCAAAGGTCATTAATGATCGACTTTAGTTCCTTTTAAGATCATCAGTTGCCCATGTTGGGAGCAAAACATATAATTTTACCCCCAGGTTTCTCTATTACATACACATGTTCGATAAAGGTTTCCCCTGACTTGTCATTTTGTTCCCATTCCTTGTCTTTTAGCCTTTTTTGTATCTTTGCTATTTGTAAGAACTTGTTTCTGGAGTTGTTCACTAAATTGTAATGGACGCAGCCGTATTGTACGGTTGCCATGGTAACCACCACCACTACATTGGTCATGCCTCGGGTCCTCCTCGTCCAAGCCAAGCCATTGACCGTATCCATTAGACCCATCTGATAACAACTCTAAATAGAATTGTATCACTTGGTTATTTTAACCACCGTTACAGTACATATAAGTGTGGGTGTTTAGCGACTGTTGGGGCACGCCATCTTACCATTGGCAGTTAAACTGCAATAGACTCAGCGGCCATGGTAGCGGCTCTCACAACCATGATTAACCACCAATTTGATGGAATTATTCGCCTGACATAGATGAGAAGCTTCTGCCAGGCATGTCGATGCAGTGTGAAAGTGGTTAGCCATTGCTATGGCACTGCTTTTTCCTAAGAATTTATAATAGGACATCCCAGCTTTAGTATTTAGAGTTGACGAAGTTTGCTATTAGACTTAGCCCAGAATTCAACCTATTCCTGCTCTATAACCCTTTTTACTTCTTTTTTTGTTTCTCTCCCTAGCCTCACTCTTTTCTCCAAATCCCTTTCTCCATTTCCCCCCGGTTCGATTCACATGAAAAAGGGTCTTAGAGCTAAAGCCAGACTGTTAGTTCTCCGGATCGGTCTCCAATACTTCATAGTAACGTCTTGTTTCCAGGCCTTTGCGAAGCAGTTTCAGATGAGCCCCGATGATCTCGACATGCACGTAATTTACGACGTGTCGCACAACATCGCCAAAGTAGAACAGCACTGGGTGGACGGCAAACTTAAAACCCTTCTTATCCATCGCAAGGTGATACTGCGTCTTCAAATGAATTGAAAGGCCGATTGAAGATAGGCTTATACTCGGTTCCATAAATCCTGGAACCATGGCTGGAGGGTCTTGAGCTAGTGATTAAATCTTGACAGACATCACCCTCCTCCAGGATATTTCACATAGAAAAGGAGTGAAAATTTATAATTAGGCGGGCGTTTGACCATAGATCTTCCGTGTTTTATAACTCAGTTGGGGCTTACACATTAACGTGTGATCCGAACTAAGGGTCACTGCAGCGTAAAGTTGACCCGAAACTTCGCTCCGATCTAAAGCGAGGTTTTCCCTCGGTTCGGCCATATCCCAGAGATGGAATGCAAGCTACTTTGTCTCGAGATTCAAAGAGTTTCGCTCTTCCAAGGTTCTCAAGCTCGTACTTGAGAGTGCAGAAGGGGCGTAATGCCCTATTTTATCTTTCGTCAGGTTTCTCCGGGTAATGGGACAGAATGGAGTGAAAACAGAAGGAAAATGGGGAATAAGCCGATTAAAGATTGGTAGAGCAAAGCTCCCTACTTATAAATGGTGGCGGGGGAGGGGGGGGGGATTAAGTCCTAGAAATTTCCGGGAGGATGTGTGTCCAAAAGTACTAATTTCAATACTTTTCGGTGTATGTGCTCGTGTACATATTCGCTATTGCAGTTTTTATCATCCTTTACTGTTTCATTCTTTTCATCTGTCCTTAACCTCTCTTTCGTCGAGTGAAAAGGCCTTTGTTGGTCGGACCAGCTTCTTTTCAAGTTGGGGAGGGGGGCTCATTTTCACTTTGGTTCGTTCTGGGGGCAATATGTTTGCTCCTGCGTCGGCCGCTCTCTTTATCTCCTTTTTCCTCTTCCCAGGTTCACCGGGACTTGTGTATAGAGTCCTTGAACCCTTCTAGAACCATCCATGGACTTTTAATTACCCTCCCATTTGGCCTTCCTTAAACATTCCCAAGGAGTGCTTAAGTAACAGGAGGGCAGGAGACCAAGTGGATAAGCTAGGTCCTGCTTTAAACCCACCTTGATTCCTTTTCGGACTTGGGTTTTCCTTTGAACCCTCCTTGATATCCCTTCAGACACTTTTTTCAGCTCTTGGATCATCCTTAGACCCAATTTGAATCCCATTTATACTTTCCTTAAACCTTCTCTAGGCCCTACTTGTCCACTCGGTCTCCCGCCCTCCGGTTCGTTAGCCAGAAGCTACTAGCTAATACCAATCGGCGTTCATAATCCTATCTTTAAAAAAATCGCCAGGGTTCGACGCGCGCACTGCCCCCGCATCACCCGCTGATACCCGTCGATTACCAACTGACCGGACAACCAGTTTTGATTGGTGGCACGATGGGTACCTGCTCCTACGTCCTTACGGGTACTGAACAGGGGATGATAGAAACATTCGGCTCCACTTGTCATGGCGCGGTAAGTTCACTCATACAAGTCCCGCCCTCTGCGAAAGGACTTTCAGGATTTTCTCTCCCTGCCGCAATGGCGTAGAGGGGCGAAAGAACTACGATTGTAGTTCTGTTCTGCTGTGATAAATTCAGGCATTAATTCCGATTAATTTGGGTCAATGAATGAACCGAGTGAATGGCAAGAGGTATATGTGATGTGGAAAAGAGGATAGTGATAGTAAATATGATTAAAAGAAAGAGAGATTGCAGTTAATTGCTCGTTGAGACAAATATGAAAGGGAATGGAGGTTTATGTGGGATGAAGTGCGATTACTTGTGAATCATTGGGGCAAGATTGAAGAGTGTAGCAGTGTTCAGTGAGAAGTGACACGATTTAATGGTTGTATTTGAATGTATGAGCTGGAGAACTATGTAAGGTTGAGTTTGGCATGGGTGAAACTGTGGTGTTGTGGTGTATCACCCCAATAATGATAATATGTGAGGATGAGAAAAGTTATGGAATGACTTGAGATGAATGTTGGATAGGATTGGGAATGGGTATTGAGGATGAGAAAGAAAGGAAGGTGGAAGAGGGTATGGGTATCGGTTGATGATTGGAGGAGATTGGAATGGACGAATAGGTAACAATGAGAGAGAGGATAACTGGTCCCTCCCACTCAAACTTCTACCCCACTGCTAACTCATCAAACCACTACTCCCTAGCACGCTCATCCCCCCTAAGATTCTCCCACGCATGCCCTCGTCCCCACTCCAATAAATCCCTTCGTCCATGTTACCTTTCACTACTGTCCCTCCCCCCTGCCAGCAAGGGGATGGATGGTGTAGCAAAAGTAATGACCCTCCTACAAATGAAATCTGGAATAACTACTAGCCCTTCCGGCCCCATTGCGTGAAGGAGGACCTGCAGCAATATATCTA
Organism: Ceratothoa steindachneri; assembly: GCA_963969495.1. NCBI lineage: Eukaryota > Metazoa > Arthropoda > Malacostraca > Isopoda > Cymothoidae > Ceratothoa > Ceratothoa steindachneri. Next base: position 88,639,338 of record OZ018322.1, read on the forward strand.
CCACTAATTTCACTACTTTCTTTCCCAATCTCCCCTTACTCAATTTCTACAGGATATGGCCTTGGTGTTATTGCGCTTAAAAATCGATAAAAATAAAACTCCCTTTTCCTCCTTGCCCTTATTTTTCGACCCCCCCCCCATCCCCTCCATCTTCTCACTCTTATCCTACCTGCCGCTCCCTTATCCTCTCCCTCGAGTCGTTCCCCTATCCTGGTGTATTCTGAGAGTGTACCCAGGTTTCCTGTCTTACAATGCCTAGGATTATCTACTCGTTCCATGCCTTATCCCTGTCCTCGTGCCCAAACTGTAATCCATTAGAATTTCCGTGGTCTGCTGGCTAACTAGGAGACCATTATATCTCTTCAAATTTCATATCTACCTAGTTATCTGTTTCCAGGAACTGGTACTCAGTGGCAGCCATAACCCTAGGATCTCCGGTTACCACCTTTATTTCCTTCGCTCGGGCCAGATATAGCTGCTGCGGTGGAGCAACCATTTTCGTCCGGCTGTTAGTCCCATACCTCTCCCTCTCTCTCTCTCTCTTTAAGCTGACCTCCATACGTTGGCTACTGCCTCTTGCTGGAACGAAAGTACACAGTATCCTTATTCTAGCTCCCTTCTCACGACTATCCTTCTTCTGATCATATTCCCAACTCCCTCTCAACTCTTTTGTATTTTATTTTGGACCCAGCTCGAGGCGACTTGCTCGACTTTCTCTCGCCCACTCTCATATCCTGTATGGAAGAGCTGTCCTCTCTTGTCTGAACCGCGACTCAACCCTCTATCTCCACTTTTCCACTGACACTCGATCTTAATCTCTAAAATTTCCCTCTAGCGATGTGACGTGTTCGCCCACCTTATCATACCAGCTTGTCTTGAGGGACGGATGGTCGTTCCTGTATCAAGGAGTGGTTTCCAAGAGGCCAGCCCTTGATCTCCCACAAGAATTGAGGATTATAACCAACTTGTCGAACCACTGCTTCTGGCCCTGTTAGAATCTCCTACTTCCTCTAACATCTACGTATCAGTCCTTCACTTCCTCCTAGATCTTCATAACCGTATCTGGATTTAGTCCAGTTTCCCATAGCGCTGACTTTTTCATTTAAGACCATGGAAAGGATGGTGGCCTCGTGCCATTCATCTCATGACGATTCTTGAGTGCCAGGTTGGCTTCCACCAGCTGCTCTGTTCTCGAGTGGCTCATTCCGTTTTGCACGACGTTCAAGAGGCAGTCTCACGCTGGCTGTACTTTTCGACATCCGCATTAGGCTACCCTCCTCTCCTCTATTCTTTTGGATTTTGATTTCACAGTTCTTGCGTTACCGTTACTTCGCAGGATGTTTCCCAGGGTGTTTGTCATACTCGGCAGAGCTATATGCCATCTGGAAGGCCCTCGCTATTCTCAGCCTACTCCAATTGATTTCGTGTTGCTCACAATTCCCAAAGCGAATTTTCTTCACTCTAACATTACTACAAGCCCCCCCCTTCCCTTGGTTCGCGAGACTCGATTGCTCTTACGTGAGCTTTCGCTCAGTGATGAGCGTCGTCTTCTTTTCCTTTATGATAAATATGGTCATTTCCCATACCCGTTCCATCTGCACCACGACGCTGACGACCCTGACGACCCTGTGAAGCTACTAGTTGAGTAAATCTCCTCTCTCATTGCCACCACCCGGGTCACCTAGCTCCTCCTATGCCATCTGTCCCACAATCCATTCTGGGTTGACAGCCTTGGTGCGGAGTGTAAGTTGTCCCCTGTCAGATAGACGTGCTTTTCTCTCTGCAAGAGATTCCTTCGTTTCGGCCGGATGTACACATCGTGTTCCCGCTAGTCTCCTTTCCCTCTGCCCTCCATCTATCGGGTTTCTCTCCGTGGGTAAGGCCTCGGGCAAGAATCTGTAGCCACCAGAGCTTGCCAATTGTCAAGTTCTTGAATTCGGCGTCTTCTCTGCTCATTTCTTTAACCGTGCCCCCTCACTCTCAGGGCGTAACAATCTTCACAGATGTCACCCGTTCCTTCTACAGTTCGTCGTGGTGCTTGACCCATTATTCCCCGGGTGTTCTTCATACTCGGCAGAGCTATATGCCATCTGGAAGGCCCTCGCTATTCTCAGCCTACTCCAATCGATTTCATGTTGCTTACAATTCCCAAAGCGAATTTTGTTCTCTAACATTACTATCCCTCACATTTTGGTTCGCGAGACTCGATTGCTCTTACGTGAGCTTTCGGTCTCATCCAATAGGTTTATATATAACCTTCTGATGGGGGCCCTCACGATGGTGTGCCTCGTAATGAAGCGGTTGACCAAACTGCTCGTCAGCCTTCACTCCAACACACCTAGCATCAGAAGAGACTGCAAACTTTTTTGCCACTTGGTAAACTCCCTCACACTAAACTTCATCCTCTGATTCTTCCACCATAGAGGTGGTGCTGGCTAGCACAGTAGCGATTCGCCAGGAATCCGGGAGGAGACCCTCCACCCAGACCCTGTTGAACAAATCTAACAGAAAGGCCATGCCTCGCTCACCCAGGTGTCGAAGCATGGCGTACGGGACATCGTCCGGACCATGGGCGGTGTCCGCGCACGAAGCACGAGCGGAACGCAACTCACTCACAGTAAACCTGTCGTTGAAGGGTTCTCCGCCCCTGGAGGTAAAGTCCAGTCGGCGGCCTTCCGTGACATCACGACGTGCATTGAATGCTGGCGGAGCAGCATCCCGGCTAGAGAATGCGGAGGAAGCGGTCGCGAAGGATTCCGCCACGGACGCGGGGTCCGAGATTTCGGTCCCATTCTCCTGGAGAACGGGAGGGGGTTCCTGCTAGAACTTGCCCCGAATCCTTTTGGCTCGCTTCCACACCTCTGCTAGAGGGGTCTTTCCGTTAAGTGAAGGCACGTATGCCCGCCAAGAAGAGCGGCGGGCGTGCTTCGAAATATACCGGAACCTAGCCCTAGCCCATCGAAATTCACAACAGTGAAATCGTTCGGGCGGCGCGTGTAGCACATGTAGGCATAACGCTTCTGTTTGAGGGCCGTCTCACACTCGGCAGACCACCACGGGAGTGGTCGGCGTGCTAAACGGCCAGACTTTCTGGGAATAGTAGTCAGGCCCGCGGCGATGAGGTTACCGGAGAAGAACTCAACGGCGTCATATACCGACCTAAACTCCTCGACTGAGATAGAGAATTCAGTCATTTCCTAGAATGCAGGCCACCGCGCCCGTGCCAAGCACCACCGAGGTGGGCTCTCAGGCGGCAGTTGCCCTGAAAATGATATTTGAATCGGAAAGTGATCACTACCATAGAGGTCATCGACCTGTGCATCCGAAGAGCACAAAGATAAATCAAGGCAAGAAAATGAAGCGTTTCTCGGGCAGTGATGCGTAAACTCATTCACATTTAGGACACCCGTCTCCTGCTCTTCGATCAGATCGGCAAGGACTTGTCCCCTGGGATTTATTGAGTAATCTTCCCAGAGAAGATGTCTGCCGTTCAGATCTCCAAGCAAGAGAAAGGGTCTCGGCAACCGTGCCACGATGCGGCGGAAGTCAGCTGACGGTGGAATGTACGCAGAAATGATAGTATACCTCTTATCCAGGTGAAGGTGCACAGCCACTGCCTGAAAGGAGTTATGTAAAGGGAAAAGAGAACGGAGACATGATGCCGTGTGTAAACCGCGCATCCCCCAGCCCGGCCCTCATCTCGTGGTGGTGGGGTCTCAAAACCCTTATACCCCGGGAGGGCGGGCACGGGACACGTGCTTAGAATGGTCTCCTGTAGAAAAAATAGCTAACGGGGAGCCCTCCAGGCCTAGCTCGGAGGGGACGCGGGGGCCCTCTTCGAAAGAAGACCCTCACGGGAATGGCCGTACGCTTCCCGGAGGCAGAACCCCGGGCGCTGTTGGCCGGACAAAGCGCTGAAGGCGCATTCGCCTTCGAGGACTTATTGGGGGAGGTTGGGCTCGCCATGCGAGTCTTTTCCTCCCTCTGCCTCGAAACCTTAGGCGGGCGTTGCGGCTTCGGAGGCGGGGGGCCCTCTTTTCCACCGTCTCCGAGCCACTCAGCCCACCACTAGGCGTGGGCGAAGGAGCCGAAGCTCCTTTGTTGCTGCCCTCCTTTCGGGGAACAGCTTTAGGAACCCCGGAAGATGGCCTGGTGACCAACTTCAGGGGTGTTGCCTCCTATCAGTCTAACGACTCGCTGGAGGCGCGTTGCCGTTTCGCCTTACGGGAAATGGTCACGCTGGGGTAAGGGGGGTGGAGCCCTACTTTTAGCCGGGGCTGGATGTGAACCCTTTGTGCCGCCAGCCTTACCAGGGGAGCGCCCGGGTTGAGTAGAACCCGCAGAAGGGCTCCGAATGGGCGCGGAAAACGTGCTCGTTGGCCTGGATGGGCCAGGAGCAGAGGGTGTCTTTCTAACCATTGAGGAGTAAGACGTCTCAGGCAGAGCAGGGTGCGCCAGGACCAAGTCCTTAGCCTCCCGGAATGAGATTGATCCTGGGCCTGAACGGCCAGGATTTCCCTCTCAAGGAGATATGCACTACATTGCTTCGAAGAAGCGGGGTGCGGATCTCCGCAATTGGCACACTTGGCCACACACGATTTAGACTTATCGTGTGCAGCCTTGGAACAATTTACATAGACTTGAAGTGACCCCTACTTTGCACGTCTACATGAACGATTCGTATGGCCGAAGCGGTGACAGTAATAGCACCGCCGCGGCAGTGGCACAAATTCCTTCACGCGGTAGCGGTACCAACCGGCCCGCATCGACTCTCTGTTTTCTCATCATACGTTCGACCTTGACCGCCCCATGGTCGGCCAGCTCTAAGGTGACGTCCTCTATGTAGCCAACGAGTTCCCTCGCATAAACTACTTTCAAAAAGTTCATGGTAGAGTGCGGCGTCACACTCACCGGGGTGCCATGAAGTGTTCGAAGAGCACTTATCTTGGCCGCCTCGGACGGATTCGCCGCATTAGCCTGAAGGCTTCCGTCTGAGAACCGGGGTAGAGATCGATGTTATCGAGGCTCCGCCCTGCGCACATTTGGTCTTAGTCGGAGGCTCCGCACGCTGGGGTGCAGAGGGTCCGGATGTGCCTATCTTGGCTTGGTCGCTTACCGAAGCAGCAGACCCATCCGTCCCCGCAGCACCCGCAGATGGAGAGGAGCCCCGAGTCTTTTTTCTGTTCCTTTTCTTTTTAGTAGAGGAGGGCGGGGAATGAACCCGCTTCTCCACTCTGCCGGCAGAAGCCCCCAGGCCAGATGGACTGGCCTCAGCTTGGACCTCCGAAATAGACAAGGTCCTGGCAGTCGTAGGGGCACCGGTTGGAGGAGTTCCCTCCCCCTCATTGTACTGTCTGGGAAACCCTAGCCATTTGAGGAGGACCTTGCATTCGGGCGGATTCCGGTTCAATGCTTGATGCCGAGCCCGGATTCCCCCCCATGGAAGGCCCTACCGTCTGAGGCTCGTTTGCCTCAAGGACCATGTCTATTTCATAGGGGGCCTCCAGTTGCCCCCCACCCCCCCGCCCCAGGACATCACAGGTCCTGTTGACAGAGCTGTCTCTAGTCACTTTTGGGCAGGCACAGGCCTTGATCCCGGCAAGGTTTAATATTCTTGCCAGCAGGTCTTTTGACGGAAGCGACCGAAGTGGCCTGACTTCCGTCTCCTCTCCTAGGATGTTCTCCCTATCGAGCCGCTATAATGGGAAGCGGTCGGCTATGGGTTGCCTGCTGGCTTTTTTGGCAGTCCCCTTGGAAAGAAAAGGGGGGACTGCGGCTGGGAACAGGGAGGTGTCTGAAAGCACCTCCAGAGAAGGTGGTGAGGGGGAGTCCCGTAGGCGAAGGAAAGGAGTAAGCCTCCTAACCGGTTAGAGAAATTTGGAGGGTCCCCTGCGCAAGCACAGGGGGGTGGGGACCTCCTTTTTTTCTGTGGAGCCGCCCGAGTGCGGCACCGTCGATGTAACGGGGGAAGTTGAGGGTTTATTTTTTATTTGTTCATCATTGGGCATGGCGACCCTATATTTTATACGGGAAGCAATCGCTCAACACCCCTCGTCGCAGTAGCCCGCTCTGCAAGGGGTGCGTACAGGACTGACAGAGCCAGGTGCCGCCATTTAAGGCCACCCCTCCCGCCTGGTGACCTGCAGCCCTTCAGCATGGCGGCTCCACCTTGGGCACGGCGTAAAATTCATAGAGTGTGAAGAGAGAAGGAAAAGGTATGGGTGGGGATGAAGCAGGTTGTTAAAAAACCACCATCCCAAATCGGAGCTCAGGGGTGAGGGAACATTGTCCCCTCCCTCCCTCAGCCCCGATCCGGGGCGGTTGGCTGAGAAGAAGGTCAGCATCTACCTTGTGAATTTAGAGGCTGACCAGAGAAAGTTGTTGGAGAGGTTGTATGAAAAGCGAGGAAACACAGGTGTCTGAAGGAAGGAGAAGAGGCTAAGCTGGGGTCAGACTGGGTGCTGAGTCCCGTCAGCACGGCGGCCAGGATGGCAAATTGCCGCGCCCCTTACGGGGGGGCGAAAAGCTAGGGTGCCGGATGTTTTTCTGGGTGGATTTAGATCCATAGATTGTAAGTATGCCTGGTGTGTGGAAGGTTTTAAGGTAATGGTGTCTTAGTTGCCTGGTGTTGGGGATCCTTGGAGTATCACAGCGTAGTATGATTTCGGAGTTTTGTGTTGCAAGTCATGGTATGGGTGGCTCTTGTTTCGCGTGCTTTTTATGGACGCATATACGTCCTACTCAGCGCGGTTATTCACTCTCAAGTGCTAAGTGCTCAATTATGTCACGGGGAGAAAGAAGTATTGTGACAGCGAGGAAAGAAATTGCCGAGAACAGGGTCCCATTGGTCAGGGCTAAACGCAAGTGTTATGGGTAAGGGGAGTAAAGTAAATGAAGTGGCGACGGAGGATGGAGTACACGTAATACCCAACCAACACGTAGGGCACGTTGAGTCTGGTATGGTAGGTGGTATATAAGGAAAGGAAATCTGTGTGAGTTTGGTATGACTCAAAAAGCCGTTCTCTACGTGGACGACCTTTTGATATCTTTTGGCGCGGCCCAGATGCCAACTCTGGAGCGTCGACTCCAACAGGCATTAAACCGCGTCTCTCGTTATGTCGAAGAGCACAGGTTTCGGTTTTCCTTTGCCATCCACGGCTACACTCCGACCCAGATTTGTTTCTTAATGGGGTGCACCTGGAAGTAGGTGAATTGCACCGTTTCCTTGGTCTTGTATTTGACCAACGCCTCACCTGGGAGGCTCATATTCGCAGCCTTAGGGTCTCTTGCACCCGCGCCATGTATATTCTCCGCTCCGTGACGTTCAGCGCTTGGGGCGCTGATCCTTTGTTCGTTCGAAGCTCGACTACGGATGCGAATTTTATGCATCCGCAGCTGAGCGTTTATTACGCAAGGTGGACTCGATCCACCAGTGCCTTCCGCACTTTCCCCATTGAGAGACTATTAGTCGATGCTGGGGAGATGCCACTCGCTCTACACCTCGTACAGTGCATCACTCGCCTGTACGAGCGAGCCCAGCGCCTCCCTCAGTCGCCAACAGCTCTCGCTTCATCCGCAGCTGATTTCGACGGTGCGTACGGTGCCGTGAGACGCCAGTCATACCCTAAGCCCTTTGAGTTTAGGGCCAGGAAACTCCTTCGAAAGCTAGGTATAGCTCTCGGGCCGGTGGCGCCCCTGGTTCTGCCTAGGACGCCACCCTGGAGGGTACCACATTTGGCTATTTGTCGCCACGCCTCTGCTCTCAAAGCTTGTACAGCGTCGGGAGTATTGCACACCTCGTGTCACGCTGAAACCGTGCCAGTGTATACGGGTGGCTCCAAGTCCGAAGAGGGGTTGTCTTCCACGCCGTATACCCTCTGAAGTCAGCGGGGCTCTGCCGGGCGCTACATCTATCTTCACAGCCGAGCTGGTGGCAATACACCACTCGGTACGGGAGATTACGCGACGTGCCGGTTCGGAAACCGGATTGTGATCTATAGCGACTCACAAAGCGCCCTGAGTGCTCTCGGGGCATTGGAATCTCCGCATTCCCTGGTTCGCGATATCCGTGACGCCACGGTTTTTCAGCCCGCCGGGCGGATATCGAGATTATCTTCTGCTGGGTTCCTGGACATCTAGGAATTGCGGGGAATGAGCGTGCCAAAGAGTCCGCGAGGACTCTGCGACCGGCCCAACGTTTTGCTCTTCCTCACACCGACTACATGGCAGGAATACGGGCAGCTCTTCGGGCTGCCTGGCAAAGAAGATGGGAGACAGTCGAAGGGAACTTAAAGTTGCGTGCCATTGCGCCGCGACTGTTCCCATGGACCTATCCCCCAATGCCGCGACGGCTTCAAGTCTCTTTCTGTCGTCTCCGAATCGGGCATACTCGTGTGACGCATCGCCATTTGATGGAGCGCTCGCCTGCGTCGTTCCCCAGACTGTTCGGCATATTTTTGTCGAATGTCCCAGTCTAGGTGATCTTCGCGCACGTTACCTGTCCCAGTACCGAGATCATCCTCCGACGCGATCACCATCCAAAACTGAAAATGTACAAATACCGCGCTACCACCAAATTGTTCTCATAGTTACATACTCAACAAAAACACAACCGAGACAAAACCTGTAGATATATTGGAGTTCATCGATGCTGCCGGATTTAGGGTTAACTTACTCTGATGCATAAATTGAATTATATATAATAACCATTAAATCAATACATATATATTGAGTCAGTGGCTTGAAATTATGTTATTCCACATCGAATCATCGGCCCTTATTGATTAAGTAAACAACCCCCTCCCCTCCTTTCTTTTAGCCAAAGATATCGGTAATTAACCTTGAAAGGGACTGGTCTCTTAGCGCCCTCCTCCCCGTCCCCTTAATTTCAGTCATATTTACAACGTTGATTCCGTTTGTTAACAGGGTCGAGCTTTGTCTCGAGCGAAATCCCGAAGGAATCTCGATTATATGGACGTTTTGGCCAGGCTTGAAGAAATGGGCATCAGTATCCGAGTCGCCTCACCCAAACTCGTAATGGAAGAAGCACCCGAATCCTACAAGAACGTAACGGATGTGGTGGACACCTGTCACGCAGCTGGCATCAGCAAGAAGTGTATCCAACTGAAACCCATCGCAGTTATCAAGGGTTGAGTCTATTATTGCTTGCTCCTACACTAGAGAACCTTCGTTTTGTTTACTGCTTTAACCAGTTGTCCAGTCTTGGAAACATCCTATCGATGATATTCCTGTTATCAAAATGTTCACATCGAACCCCCTTTTCTCAACTTTGTTACAAGGTGTTTGAAAAAGACCATTATTTTCGATTATATATTTTTCGCACAGTACAGAAATACATTTTGTGGAGAATGGGCAAGGGTTATGCATAAAAAAAGGGGGGAACAAATGACTTAAATTAATTAGCAACTTGAAATTAATCAAACTATATAGCTTAACGACTCATTAATATAATGAATGGAAAATACAATAAATCTTACATGTGCTGCAATCATAATTAAGTTAATTACTTAATTCAAGCTTATAACTTAATTACATCCTAAGTTTAAACGATAGGAATATACAGTGTATACAATTGTTTGTATATTACATATTTACAACTTTTTTTCTAAGGTTTTTATTGACTCACAACCTTTTATTTACACTCGCATCACCAAGGTTGAGAGAGATACCCGGATGAATCCTAAATAGATCCCTTGATTATGAACATTGAAGCACCTTGTTAATTTTTACATAAAGCTCCCCCCCCCCCCAACATGAATCCGCACACACGAATGACTCAAAGGGGTGATCAAATGGAATGTGTATAAAGATATCCCTACTAAGTTTTTTTTTATTGGTGGTAGAGAAAATGTTTTGAGGGGTGGTTGTCAAGTGGTATGACTGAGGAGCCAAGAACTCTTATCCAAACACCTCCATCACCTGAAAGTGCGAGCCCTTCCCCTGAGAGAAGTCCAGGCAAACCAAACCCTCGAGTAATCCCGCGGGGGAAAAAGCATATTCAATTTAGGATGCTTTGACAAAAAAAAAAAATGAAAACGTCTTAGAAAACAAGCTTCTAAAATCTTCAATATTAGCATTACCTTTTGTTTATCCTATGAGCGACAATATACCAATCATTGTAGCCATTGTTATGATCATTTAATAAAAAATAAATAATTTTTCACAGCCTAAACATTAAAAAAATTGTTGAAATTAACTGTTGCTACAATTTGAACAATATCTACACGTATATACACTGAATAAATAATTATGCACATTTAACTTCCGTGTGTAATTGCAACACGATCAGATACAAAATTTTCATCTGGGTCTAACCCTCTTAGTACATCACTCTTCCTATACGTCCAAAGCTTAATGAACCCTATCTATTAGTACTTAGCTGGACAAATACATTAAAGGGGTATAAACTTGTTTTTGTTTTTTTTCTTCCCCCCCCTTAAGTACAAGATATGTACACCGTTTAGCGTAAGAAGACGAAGACTGTAGAGACTATTTACACTCGAAGGAGTCGTTAAGTAGTTGTGTTTCATCCCTGAAGGCGGGCTCTAGAAAGAGTCTCATTTTCCGCATTGCTCCTCGAATTCTGCCATTAGATCGCTCTGGTGGTTCATGTCGATTTTACCCGCCATCTGTCGGGGATGGAGAAGGAGAAATTAATGGCCCAAATACAACACGACTTTAAGAACTAGCGGGGGGGTGGGGGGGGGGGGGGTAAGAGTACAAAACCGTTCAGCCTAAATTGACCCTTCTTAGCCATCAGAAACGCACCTCTATCATCCATTTCCGCCAGTCAACCCTTTTTCCTCTCAATCCATCATAATCAACCAAAGACGCGGTCTTCCAATCCTTCGCACAAGTCAATTTCCATTAATTCTTCTTAACATGCCCATACCCAACTCTTTCAATCACATCATGAATGTATCCATCTCACTCGAGATCTTTCCTTTGCCTCCCATACACCAACGTTGACACGAGCATACTTTCATGAATCTTACTCGCACAGCACACTCAAACTCTTACCATTCACTAGCACTGATTGCCCCAGAAACTTCCCCATTTAAAACCTTGTGGTCAGACACTTCTTCATCTGAACCACTTATCAATTACAATGGATCCTCGATACCCTGAACCTCGCAATTGGTCAAGGATAACGCCAATCTTCACCCTCTAATAACCATAACCTTTTGTGCATTTACTTTTAGCCACCTCTTCACACACCGTGTCAAGGTATTCCATCAATATTTATGAATCTCTCGATCTCACATACCCTCATCCCCACTTCTCCATCCATAAGGATACTAAACCCAGGGTGACATCGTCATGACCACGCATGAAAAACCAATCCAGATATCTTTGAGCCGAAGGCATGTCTCACTCCCAACACATACTCGTTACACCATCCAAGTTTACCACTCACTCAATACATTCTTAGCACCTGTCATAATGCTTCTCTAGCTACACAATCATCATAAGCTCTCCCGAGTTCCATGAACCCAGCATACAGGTTACACCTCTAATCCCGTTTTGTCTGCTACAGTCTTGTCTAAATACTTGTTCCACCCATTCCCTACCCACTCTCAACACACCTGTTATCCTTATTATACACCGAATCAAAATTATATTCATACCCGTGGCCATTAACCATGTGATTCTTCCAGTCCTGTCGCACTTTTCCACTTTCAGATCCAGTGCACAAAATCACCACACCCCTTGTGATACCCAGGAATTCAATCATATTCAGTCGCATTATGTTCCAATCTTTATTATACAACTACAACGTACTCTCGCCATCTGTTTGTGAGCTCATTGTTCACAAGTACCTGTGCAAAGTTAAGTTCCCATGGCCGTCTCCCATATTCTTTGCCAGACATTTAATTCTTGTCATTTAGTCAGTGTGAGGAATAGTGAAGCGCTCGTCTGGTCGGCAGGTCCTAGAGGACTTTGGCGCTCATTCTCCACGATCCCCACTTGTCCATGAAACCAGCAGAAAATCATCTCTGCATCCGAAGACTGGGCAGCCGTGGCGTCAAGGATACGGCGAACTAGGGGGTGCTGAGATTTCAATGCTTCGATCGCACCTAACGCGCTTTATGAGTCGCTTAAGATCATAATCCGGTTTCAGAACCGGGTATTGCAACCAGCTCGAGCATAAAGACAGAAACAGCCTGGTAGAATCCCGCTTACTTCAAACGGATGGAATAGTGGTTGAAGCCGACCCCTTTCTGGAAATTGGAGCCATCTGTAGAGGCTTGCACGGATCCAGCGTGACACGAAGTGTGGTCCATAAAGGTCAAACGCAATACTCCCGGCGCGCTGGGTTAAGCTTTGGGAGCATAGACGTGGCGACAAATAGTCAAAGGTGATACCCTCATGGGCAGAGCCTGAGGCGCCACCGACCCGTGAACAATCGAAGGAATTTCATTGCCCTAAACCGAAAGGTCTTCGGTATGACTTGTGTCGCTCGGTAGCATAGGCACTGCCAATATCGGCCGCGGATGCCGCGAGAGCCGTTGGCGACTGAGGGCGACGCTGGTTGGGGAGAAAGAAACCGACCGGGGTAGAAAAATCGCTCGCCGGTTTGCGAAAAACGAACACAGTAGCCACGAGTCAGGGGGCATATCTTCTGCCCAGATCCTGTTGAAACAAATTAACAAAATGCCATGCCTCACTCTACGTGTCGAAGCATAGCATACGGAACAAGGGCGTGTCTGCGCATGAAGCGAGATGAACGCAACTCACAGGCTAAACCTGTCGCTTCTGGAGGTAGTAGTCTATTCGCCTGAGAACTTGCCTCGGAGTCCTTTTGACTCCCCCCCCCCCTTCAAGAGTGGAAGGAGTGCTTTAAACATACCGGAACATAGCCGTATTTCGACTAAATCGCCCGATGGTGAAATCGTTCGAGCTTATGGTGCATGTAGGCCTATCTCAATTCTGAGGGCAGTCTAACATTTGGCCAATCACCAAGGATGAAGAAGGAGTGCAAAATGGCCAGACTTTCTATTAATGGTAGTTAGGTACACAGAAATGAGGTTGCCGGAGAACACAAACTCCTCGACTGGGACAGAGAAATCAGACATTTCCTGAAATGCAACCACAGAGGTGGTTTCTCATGCGGCAGCAGCACACAAAAAAAGATAATTGAATGGGAAAGTTGTCACTACCATCAAAGTCATCAACCATCTTCCAGCCCAAAATAGCTATGCATGAGATAGATTGATTGATTGGTTTTGAGTGGCGCAACTGCTAGGTTATTGCCACCAGCATGCGGAGAGTACAGAGACAGATCTAGACAGGGGAGGCCTACCGTTCAAATACCCAGGGAAAAAGGGGCTACTAGAACGTTGAGATACGGCGGAAGTCCCCGCGTCCAAGTCGACTGAATTTAAGCTGAAATAACAGTATACATCCTATTCACGTGCAGCCTCACCGCTACTGCCTGAAAGAAGTTATTTATAGCAAATAGAAGAAAGAAAACATTTCGGGTGTAAATCCGTATTTTTCCGGCCTGCCCCATTGCTGTGGTGGTGGGGTCGCAAAACCATTATACTGGGCAGTGTGGGCAGGGATGGCCGCGCCAAACAGGGCCATAGAAGGCGCTGTCACTTTCGAGGACTTAATGTGGCAAATTGGACTCTGCACGTGTCTTCTCCTCCCTCTGCCTTGTAACTTTTGGCGGGTCGAGCGTCTCCGACCCGCTCCGTCAGGCCTTGGGAAGGAAAGTGGGAACCGAAGTTCCCTTGAAACCTTCCTCTTTTCGGGAGACTGCCTTAGAATTTCCAGAAGAAGGTTTGCCTTTTGTGAGTCAAACGACTCGACCTATTAGATGCTGGCCTATGAGGTACAAGCGTAAAATGCACTTGTACGCCGTAAAGAGAGAATCTCCTCAGCATTGACAAGGGAATGTGGGGAAGGTAGCGGTACCAAACGGAGACAGGGTTGGTGCATTAAGTCCACCTTGCTCAATTCACTCGAGTGCAGATTCTAGCTTAGAACAAAGTAGCAGTAGAATAGTAACCCCCACTATCAGTCGCCCCAATTGCGGAACGACACGGAATGTTCAACGTGCTAGTATAAAAAACCCTAAGGTTGTGAATGTGTGCCTTCCAGGTGAGGCGCCTGTCAAAAACTAGTCCAAGGAAACGAGCGACTCTACCGCATCCAGACGAGTCCCATTTGGGGTCAAGCAGTGGATGGCAACCGAATTTTTTTTCCTCCTTAATTGCGCTTATCGGAGGACTTCCAGCAAGGGCAAAGTCTACGTAATGAAAATTTATCCTATTATTGGGGTAAATTGAAAAAAGAAAAAGCAAGATGGGGGCACGCTCCGTCGCCGGGGCAAGGCCCGTCTTCCCACAGCACCGGAGCATGCGACCAAAACCAGAGTCAAATAAAATGGAAGCAGGCTTGCTCCAGAAAGTCCATTCGTCCAACAAAAGTCTATCTGCACGAATCCGTCCCGAGCACGTGAGAGGCGGTAGCGACCCTACTCGTTCCTGTGCTAGGACAGATAACGTGCGGGAAGATCCTCAGACTGGGACATTCAACAAGAATGGACTGAACAGTCTGGGGAACAACGCAGTAGTCGCAGTAAGGTGCAGGGGAGCGCCCCATCGATGGCGGTGCGTCCAATTCGGAGACAACAGAAAGCGACTTGAAGCAGCAGAGGCATTGGAAAGTAGGTCCATGCAAACAGTAGCTGCGCGTTGGCACGTAACTTTGCTTTCTTATTGGCCATTCTCCCACTTCTTTGCTAGTGATACCCTTGATTCTCAAGGCAAAGAGACTAACGATGACATTTTACTGCCGGACGCCCTCTTTCTGGCTTATTGGACTAGTGAGCGCTCCTTCCCACCGGTACGAGGAATCAACGATCTCGCAGGAACTCGGACAAGATTGTGAGGAAACAACTTGCTCCTGGAGTATGAATGGTCCCCCATGATACTGTATCATCATGCAGTTTAGGCCTTTTCCAGACTGGGGAAGTGGATGGTCCCCCAAGATACTGTATCATCATGCAGTTTAGGCCTTTTCCAGACTGGGGAAGTGGATGGTCCCCCAAGATACTGTATCATCATGCAGTTTAGGCCTTTTCCAGACTGGGGAAGTGGATGGTCCCCCAAGATACTGTATCATCATGCAGTATAGGCCTTTTCCAGATTGGGGAAGTGGATGGTCCCCCATGATACTGTATCATCATGCAGTATAGGCCTTTTCCAGATTGGGGAAGTGGATGGTCCCCCATGATACTGTATCATCATGCAGTATAGGCCTCTTCCAGACCAAAGAACACTGGGGAAGTGGTGGCCACGAAGGAAGGCCTTGTAGATTGGGGTTTTTTTCAGCAAATAAGTTAGAGAAATTAGGAGGAAAGAGTAGCTACCCAGCTTAGAAAAAGCAATCAAAGTAGACATTTGGCACGAATCTGGTAAGATACTATCCGTCCAAATCCTGTTAAACAAGGCTAACAAAAACACTGCCTCGCTCTTACAGGTGGCAAATCATAGCGTATAGGATATCATATGAACCAGGGGTGGTATCTGTGTACAAAGCGAGGGCGGAACGCAGCCGATTTAGCATAACAGGTCGTTGAAGCGTTCCCCGCCTGTTGAAGTCAACATCTAGGTCACACCCAAAGAGATTGAAATGTCGTCTGGAAAAGCACCCTCCCAACTAGAGAAAGAGGAGAAAGCGGTCGCGAAGGACTCTACCATGGACGCAGGCTCCGAGATTGAGGAAAAGGGGTATTCTCATTAAGTGTAGAGGCCCATGACCACCAATATGAGAAGAGCATGCTTCGAAAAATACCGGAACCTAGACCTCGCTTGACGAAATTCCTAGGGTTACATCAAGGAAGCAGAAGGCGTGCGAAACGGGCCAGACATCTAAAACACAAAAAAAAATTAAAAAGCAAAAAAAAAGGAGAAAGCGGGCTCCGGCGTCAGGGGTAGCCTCCCCTAAAGGTCGTATAGTTCGCAAGTGTGTGTGCACGAACCAGTCCCGGGGACAAGGGACAAGTGGTAGCAACCCCGCTCATCACGGTGCTGGGACAGGTAACGTGCGCGAATATCACCCAGACTGGGAAATTTAACAGGAATGTGCCGAACAATCTGGGGGACAACGCAGTGGTCGAAATAGGGCGCAGGAGAGCGCTCCATCAAATGGCGGTGCGTCCCGCGAGTGTGTCTAATTCGGAGACGACAGGAAGCAACCTGAAGCTCCGTGGCATTGGGGGTTAGGTCCATGGGAACAGCTTTAAGTTCCACCCCGACCGTCTCCCATTTTCTTTGCCAAGCTGCCCATATTCCTGGCATGTAATCGGTGTGATGAAGAGTGAAACGCTGGTCTGGTCACCCAATCCTCGCCGACTCTTTGGCGCCCTCATTCCCCGCAATTCCTACATGTCCAGGAAACCAGCAGAAGATAATCTCGACATCACCCCTACTTCCCCGAAGTGCCGTTATCATTTAAATCTACGAGGAAAAGGAACCTCGGCAAGCGTGCTACGGCGCGGCGGAAAGTTCGCCACATCTAGGTCACTTGACGGTAGAATATAGACCGAAACGACAATATCTCCTATCCAGGCACTGTCTGAAAGGGAATATTTAAAACCAAATAGAGACGGAGACATGTAAGGTTTAAATTGTACATTCATTTGTACAGCCACCATCCTGTGGTGATCTGGTTTCAAAACTCATACCTCAGGATGGTGGGCAGGAGACACGTAAAAGGGAAACTAGAGGATACAAGCTTGTGCAGCTCCTTCCAATTAGCCTGGAGTTGACAGCATTTACATTGAAAGAAAATTTCCTTCATGCTTAATTAGGAAATGTGGAGGCCTTCCTTCACGTGAAAGCCTCAAGGGAATGGCTGTAGCCTTTCTGAAAATACAACTTCGGAGGCTGATTGCTGCATCTGGAAGTTAATGGAGGTGGATGGGCTTGGCTCAGAGTGCGAGCTTTTCTCGCCTCCTGCCTCAAAACCTTGGGAGGGGGAACGTTTTTTAGTT
This sequence comes from Ceratothoa steindachneri, assembly GCA_963969495.1. NCBI lineage: Eukaryota > Metazoa > Arthropoda > Malacostraca > Isopoda > Cymothoidae > Ceratothoa > Ceratothoa steindachneri. Next base: position 88,656,364 of record OZ018322.1, read on the forward strand.
CGGCATCCCCCTCGGACAGGAGCGAGGAGGCCAGTTTTGCTGTTACCTTCCTTTGTAGGGTCAGACTTTAGAGGTCGTAAGTCCCAGTGATGACCTCACTAGTACCATTGTGGGCTTTGCGTCTTGGTGGAGGTGCGTTACATTTTCATATGGGGGAGGGGAGGTCAAGCCGGGATAGGGTATGAACCCGAATTGTCGCCAGCTCAACCAGGGTGCTGCCCAGTTGAACTAGAACATGCAAAGGGTTTTGAATGTCTATGGTGGCTACCGTGTTCCTAGGCCAGAAGCATAGGGTGATTTTTAAGCTGGGGAGTAGGAAGTCCCAGGTTGTGCAGGACAGAGGAAAACCCTGGTTAGTGTGAAGCTGTGGATGGGGGCAGAGGTGCACCACCTTAGTATTAGCTAAAGAAATCTGAAACCTATATGCTTCAGCATAACAAGAGATGCATTTCAGTGCTTGTTGGTGTTGAAGATCCAAGGTAGACATATGGGCATTCCCCCAGCAGGTTCTCCGGGGTATCTTGTCTGAAACTCATTGTCTTTTAGTGTGAATAGAATTTTTAAATTTTTAGAAGAATCTAATCTTTTAGCCCAAATTTAATATATTGTTTCATGATTTAATATTCTCTGTTCTTGTATATATTGTTGATCCATCTATAGTCTATGTTTTTATCCTTTGTTGAATTCTCAATGGTTTATTTTTTATATTCTTTTACACCTTTTGATGGTTTTAAATTCCTGTACTTCCATTCTATTGATTTTAATTTCATAGCTATATTTTTGTATATTCTCTAGATGTATATATTTTTAACGAGAATTTTCATGCAAATTGCCCGTCCTTGAATTGGGCTGCAGGCTAGCCCGTTTGGGCTTGGCAACATTTATTTTTGGCACTATTCATTCATTCATATGGGGCAATCCAAAGGAGATTGGAGGATCATGTACAGTGTAGCAAGAACATCTGGCATTAAACTTTTGGGTAATGATCCCCATAAATGGACATAGTTGCAGGAAATCACTTCTTTTAGAAGGGGCACCTTAAGACAAGGCAGATTACTTACTACCTGTGCGGATAGGGATATGTGTAAAAGCCCTGTGGTCAATTTTATTGGTATGTCTTTCTCTGTAACTCTTAACTGAGTTCAGGTTTGTTTCCTTTTGTCCATCATGGCTTATTCACCTCCTCCCCCACCCGAATTAAAAAATTTATAGGGTGATATCAAGAGGGCTGTATTGCACAGAATATTATTAAGGAGAGATATGTAAAGAAAGTAGAGGAAGTGAAAATAGTGCAAGATATATAGCTGTAGATCCTCTTGTAGTAAGCATTGGGGTTGAGAGGGTATCATTGAAGCTTAGCGGTATAGATCAGATTTCGCACAGATAAGGTCGCTGGTTTGATCCTAGTGGAGGCTGATTTTTTAGGAAGGGATCATTGCAGTAATGTGACTTTACTCACCAGGATGAAATACCAAAGTAGTGGCCTCTTTTAGTTTCATGAGCTATGTATGTACCGTCCACCCATTTCCTCTAACCTTCCATTTTATTTTAAGGGAAGCTTTTTCAAAAGCATCCAAGAAAACAAGTTTCCTTTTTTAAAAAAATCAGACTGAACAACTAATGAAAAACAAATTGTGGGTACCATTCCCTTTCGCCAAAGAGTGAGTGTGGCAAACATTATGAACCAGCAAAGAAGGGAGAAGGTTACTTACAGCCTCTCTCCTTCGCCTCTCCTGTTCCCGCAGTTTCTGTCGATCCCGATCGCTGAGCTTCGTTGGATCAATGGAAGCAGGACTGGAAGCAGGAACGTGAGGCGACTGAAGGGACGTTGGAGTAATAGCTGGGGGAACGGCCATTTGCGGCGATGGTGACGCACTAGGGGTGGGTGGGGCAATTTTTCCAGGTACAGGAGTGGTCTTGTTCGCTTCCCTCCTGGTGGAAATAGTTAAAATGAGATCCTCAAGCAAATACCGCACACAGGAAGATCTTGAAGTGTCTGCCAGTGAAAAGGGTACAAGTAGACCACACTCACCTTTGGATAACATCTGGAGCTATGCGACCTTCTTTCTCCTTTACTTGATCCAGGACCTTATCCTGAAATTCATCTTCCCGGCGGGCACGCTCGCGTTCTTTCTCAAAAGCTTCTTTTTGCAGTCGACGTTGTTCCTGTTGTTCCATTTGTAGCTGCTTCTGTAAGCAAAATGAATGGTTATTAGCACAGTAACATAGGGAGCCAACACAAAGCACAAAGACAAGAGAAACAGAGATCCAGTTTTATGCCATAGTGTACTTTAGTTTCATTTATCCAATAAAAGGTTTGCTTCTTTTATCTTCCCTTTCATAGTATAATAAACTCATCAATGTCTCAGTATTCAGAATTAATTTCTATATAAATATAAGTCAAAGCAGAAGTAGATTCAATGAAGCCAGTTAGTAACGCAAAATGTTTTCTTAGCATTTTAAGTATCCCAGTCATTTTGCATAGCACCCACGTACAAAATGCGATACATAAAAAAAACAACAATAATAATTATTGTATGGCATTCTTCAAGACCAATGGGTGTCCACAGAATGTCTGTCTAACAATTAAGAAAAGTTAGGTTTTCAAAGCACACTTGAAGGCACTTAGGTAGGTGGGGGAGGGCATAGTAGCACACAGATCAGGAAGAATTTGGTGGAACTGTCCAATTATAACCTTGTAGGTTGTAGAGGGAATGAAAGTAATACAGGAAGATTCCAAGCTGGCGCAATTCACAGAACAAGGGGCAGGGGGTGGTTATACAAGAGAAACATTCACTCGCAGAAAAAAATTGACAGTAAGTTTTGAACAAGTTGAAGAGTGGAAGCATGGGATCCAACAAGAAAGGAGATACAGCAAGTGTATATGAACAATCTCAAAGATAATCTGGTTAAAGTTGATTACCAGATTTTTAGCAATATAGCAAAAGGGAATCAGGTAGCAATCACAATTAAGAAAAGGAGTAATATTTTTATTTGAAACAATATCTGAAGGAGTGAGTGACCACTAGAATCACTTGTTTTGTCATGGTAAGTTTCAGAAAGTTTTCTGAGAGCCATTCAGTATATCTTATGTGGACTGTTCCCCTAAATAGAGGGACACACCCATCTTAATTATACTTGCCCACAATACACTTTGCTGACAATTGGCAACTGTGTATGTGTGAACCCATGCAGTGCAACTGTGCACCAAGTGCTTAGATAGTGAGAGTGGGTATGTTGTTGTGGCAGTGATCCAGCCCAGTGTGCCCAGAATTTTGGAGTAATCTCATTTCTCCTGTGTAATTTCCCTCTGAACCTTTAGAGATGTCTGGCAAGTATATGACAAAGAAGGAAAAGGCACCTGTCTAACCTAGAGACAAGAAAATGTGTGAGTGAAAGAAATCTGTCAATGTAGCTGACAGGCAAGGTTGACCATCATGGCTCGCTCTGTTGGCAGCCTCCTACCTGATGTTTTCACAATTGGGAACCATTATCTGGTCAACCTCAGAAAGCTACTAGGCCACAGACAAGCCTCTGAAGTCTTTCCACATCCCAATTGAAGGTAAGTTACAAACAGCTGCTTTAACATCAACTCTATACAAGTGAAGATGAGGAAAAAATGAATTGGCCAATGTGAGTGAAGTTAATTAAAGAGTGAAGCATAGGAGAAGAAAGTAATTTTGATTCAGAAGGCCCCCTCCCCTATAGTGAATAACTTTGATGTGTATGGTTCAAAAGACAAGAGAGTTTTTGCAAGAGTTTGGAAGTTATTGTAGGATGGAGAACCTGGAGAAACAAAGAGATTGAGTGTTAGTGAGCCAAAGTTTGAGGTGGTGAAAGAATGATAGAAGTAAAAAGAATAAACTTTATCAGCTTATCTTACAAGTCTGTAAGTACCTCTTGTCCACAGACACAATCAAATAGCGAAGGTCAACCACCCAGTTTGGTTTAATTGTCGAATTTTCCAGGCAGTAAACCTTGGATTGACTTCTTCTCTGGACAATATTCAAAATATATATTTTTTTTTCTCAGTTTGACATACCATGCACATACTCCAGAGGAGCTTCTGGCCATTACTGAAATCATTCAGTCTCCATGTCATCCCGAGCACCAATGATTTTGGTGAACTTCACTTGAGGGAAAACTTGGTAATCAGTTTACAAATAATTCCCAGTGGGACTTTTGGCATTGCCATCAAGGTGCTTGAAAAGAGCTTTAAAATGAACTTCAATCTGATGGAGTCCACTGCCAGTGGTGTGCAATATATGACCAACATTCTTTTCCAGACGTGTGAGTAGCCCTCTATGCCAGCCAGTTTGTCTTTGTGTTGTCAAGTAGTAGAGTTTGCAAGGTTTCAACACTGTTAAATTACTTTAAAACACAAGCCATTCTTCACCAAGACTAATACCAGTTGGTCCAGTACATGGAATAACTATGTGGGATACATTCCACTTTCAGTTCCTGACTCTTTTGTGTCAGATGGTACTCCTGTCCCCTTCCTTTCTTCAGTTTTGTCTCACCATCACCTCTAGCTTCTATATATAGCAGTGTGGCAATTTTCCTGTCAACTCCAAAACATTATCAATTTTCAAGACCATCACTTTTCACTTTTATTCAATCCTTTTACTTGTGAATTTTAATTTATCAACTTATCTGTTTGACAGATGCATAGTTTGTAAATCAAGGAGAAAGGCATTGGCAAGACTTACCCAAGGATTGAAAGAAACCTCACCCCAGATGAGTTATATCTGGGGGTTTCAGAAAGCTGTAAATTCCACTTGGAGCTATGATTGGCTTGAATTGCTATTTCCATAACCAGATAAATTCATTAATTTTGATAAAATGCACTCCAAAGAAGTATCTTGTGAAGGTGTCCCTAGCAGGGCCCTTACCAGGAAGATGTGGCTTGAAGAATGTACCCACTAAGCCTTGATCAAGTCCTTGGGAGGGTTCTCCTTCCCAGGAAAGGGCCACCGAGGTGTCAGGAACTTCATCAGGCCTATGAACACTGTGTACTCCAGAGATGATGATACTAATGATGCGCATGGCAAAGAGAGTGATGCCGAGACTTTTCTGAAGGATGCCCTCCTTATCTTTTATTGAGCTGGAGAGACACCCCCACCACACATAGGCAAAATCAACAAACTCTCAGGAACTCTCAGGGGTCCCCTCGCCTGGATAGTGTGGAGGATCTCAATGATACTTTATCCCCATATTATCAAGATTACTGCAGATCAAAGAATATCATGGCAGTGTTGCCCACACGAGGCTTCATAGATAGCATTTTCCAACAGGACCAGAACATCTGATGTGGAGTTCATGGAACTTGTATAAACCACACTGCAGGTGATAAGTGGCCTCTATTGTCAAAAAAATAAGTTAATCTAACATTAACAAAATTTCTCCATCAATTTCCACATGCAGGAAGTCAGAAATTGAAAGGAAAAACTGGGTAGCCTATTTAAAAAAAAAAAAAAATTAAGGGGCTATCTGGCGACTGCCCACTTAGGCATAAGTCGCTGTAAACAAACAGCCTAGTTCTAGGCTTTTTTAAAAATTTGAACAGAAAACAACAATAAAAAGAAATAACAATTAGGAAGTGATAACAATAACAAAAACAACAACAAAACTTAGTTAAATGAAACGGAGAAGGCTAGCCTCCCCTAAAAAGTCAACAAGTCCACCAGTCAATGTGCACGCACTCGTCCCGAGTAAAAAGGACAGGCAGTAACGACTCCGCCCATCCTGGAACCGGGACAGGTAACGTGCGCGAAGATCACCCAGACTGGGACATTCAACAAGAATGTGCTGAACAGTCTGGGGGACGACGCAGTCATTGCACGAGTGTGTCCGATTCGGAGACGACAGAAAGCGACCTGAAGCCATCGCAGCATTGGGAGATAGGTCCATGGGAACAGTCGCGGCGCAATGGCACGCAACTTTAAGTTCCCTTCGACCATCTCCCATCTTCTTTGCCAAGCAGTCCGAAGAGATGCCTGTATTCCTGCCAGGTAGTCGGTCTGGGTAGCCTAACTAAGTTTGGTTACCCACTAGTGCTTTCAAGGCTTAGCTTTGTACAGCAAGTTGAAGGCTCTCAAAGGAGGCAGGGGAGCAATAGCAGAACCACTATGCTTTAGCCAGAACCTTCATCTTAGTGTGCATGAACCAATAGCAGTTAGATATGTAAATTATATCCTAAATCTTTTACATGGGGCATAGTTTGAAATACAATTCTGCTGTTTCCAAACATGAATTTAGTACTTAATTCCAGTTTATATCTAATATTTCAACTGCAAGGCTGCTTAAGTTCCTACTTTTAAGCATCCATACTCTCTTGCACAACCTTGTTCCAGGTTTATATTACCCTCTCAGAATATACTATTACAGTATATTATCTTTAGCTTTTTCCATCGCTGTTGCCTTTTCTATTTAGCAACATTTCTCCTTATTTGTCTTTTCAATGATTCTTTCACTCTTGAATAAAAATGTAATCATTGGCTACATGCTTCTTTACTCAATTAAATTAGAGCCATACCTTGCATAACAGCTGGGACAAAAAATAAAAATGACTGATTTGGACACTGAGTCAAGCCCCATTTTTTGGTTTTAAATGTAAAATAAGCTTGTAGCAATGTCTTGCTGCTACAAGCAAACAACTTGGTGAACTGCATTTCAGATCCATTGTAAAATAAAGGTTAACTGATTGTACATGATCATTCCTGTTTAGAGAAGGCCTACATCTGTTATGCAATGCTGTTGTCAGGATGAGGTTATGTATGGCTATATATATATGCAAATTACTTTTTATAGGCCTGTATGGTACTTGGTGCATCTTTCCATAGAAAGACAAGCACCCTGGAAAATAGAAGCTTTCCCTCTTATATTCAGGGACACAATTTACTTTCAATTCTACATAATGATATCTGCAAACTTAAACATTGCTCAGCTATTTGAGAGATTTCCAAATGCTTAAATTTTTTAATGTGCTGCAAGCCTTTGTTGCGAGCATATCTGTTATTATCAATTTCTTGTACTTTATACCTTCTTGACAATAGGTGGTATAAAGAAAAAATTGTGCTAAAAACAAACAACAATAGAGATTGCTGAGGGGCTATTCTTATTTTACATATTCTGGGGAATCACAGAGGCAGATAGTAAAGAAGTTAAATATAGCCCAAAGTAGTTCATTTCTGGGGTTCACATGCCCAAAGCAATGGCTGTTTAAGCATGTGGTGATTAAAAAATGATCTGGCAGACAGAAACACAAATTTGTAAAAAAAGACAAACACAAAATGTTTAGTATTGAAAAGCCAAACAATAATTGCAAAAGAAACCAAATTTAATATGAATATTTGTTATTTGGTGTCTCTGAATGAACTATCCAGGAATGGATTACCATCTTATAATGCTGGTTGAAGACCATTCATCGCTGAAAAAATGTGTAAAACATATTGCTTTCTGCAAAAAATATCTTCATTGAACTGTTGATGACCGGGTTATATTTGGTGTAGTGGAGTGGGCATTTTTTGACCCTCATAAGTGCCTCCAAAAGGCTCGCCAGTCCATTGGCTGAGATAGAAAGGACCCAGATATACCCTAAAGCAGGGGAGGGGGGGGGGAGTTAGGAGCTCATCTGGCGGCTGCCTACTTGGGCATTAGTCACCATATTAAAACTGGCCTAGTTCTAGGCTACTTTAAAATAAAATTAAAGAGACGAAAAGCACCACAAAAAGGGGGAAAGGAAGCACCACAAAAAGGGGGAAAGGAAGCAAGCTCCTGGGTCGGGGGAAGGTCCCACGGAGCAGCAGCGTGCAACATAAAGGAAAAAAAAACAAAAGCAACAAACAAAAAAAAACAAAAAAAAACCCCCCTGCTTAAATAATAGGGAAAAGGCCAGCCTCCCCCCCCCCCCAGAGTCAACAAGTCCACCAGTCAATGTGCACGCACTCGTTCCGAGTACAAGGGACAGGCGGTAGCGACCCTGCCCATCCAGGTACCGGGACAGATAACGTGCGCGAAGATCACCCAGACTGGGAAATCGACAAGAATGTGCAGAACAGTCTGGAAGACGACGCAGTCGTCGCAGGCGAGCGCTCCATCAAATAGCGATGCGTCACACGAGTGTGTCCGATTCGGAGACGACAGAAAGCGACCTGAAGCCGTCGCAGCATTGGGGGAGGGGTCCATGGGAACAGTCGCGGCGCAATGGCACGCAACTTTAAGTTCCCTTCGACCGTCTCCCATCTTCTTTGCCAAGCAGTCCGAAGAGCTGCCCGTATTCCTGCCATGTAGTCGGTGTGAGGAAGAGCGAAACGCTGGTCCGGTCGCAGAGTCCTCGCGGACTCTTTGGCGCGCTCATTCCCCGCAATTCCTACATGTCCAGGAACCCAGCACAAGATAATCTCGACATCTGCCCGGATCGCCATAACTGTGGCGTCACGGATACCGCGAACCAGGGGATGTGGAGATTCCAATGCCCCGAGAGCACTCAGGGCGCTTTGTGAGTCGCTATAGATCACAATCGGGTCTCCGAACCGGGCACGTCGCGTAATCTCCCGTACCGAGTGGTGTATTGCCACCAGCTACGCCGTGAAGACAGACGCAGCGCCTGGCAGAGCCCCGCTGACTTCAAACAGAGGGGATACAGCGTGTAAGCCGACCCCCTCTTGGGACTTGGAGCCATACGTATACACTGCCACGGTTCCAGCGTGACACGAGGTGTGCTCCAGAAAGGTCGAACGCAAGAGTCCCGGCGCCGTACAAGCTTTGGGAGCAGAGGCGTGGCGACAAATAGCCAAATGTGGTACCCTCCAGGGTGGAGTCCTGGCCAGAACCAGGGGCGCCACCGGCCCGAGAGCTATATCTAGCTCTCGAAGGAGTTTCCTGGCCATAAACCCAAAGGGCTTAGGGTATGACTGACGTATCTCGGCGGCATAGGCACCATCGAGATCAGCTGCGGATGCAGTGAGAGCTGTTGGCGACTGAGGGAGACGCCGTGCTCGCGCGTATAGGCGAGTGATGCACTGCACGCGGCGCAGAGCGAGTGGCATATCCCCAGCATCGACCAACAGGCTCTCAATGGGGGAAGTGATGAAGACACAGGTCGAAAGGCGAAGGCCGGTGTGGTGGATCGAATCCACCTTCCGCAATAAACGCTCGGCTGCGGATGCATAAAACTCGCATCCGTAGTCGAGCTTCGAACGAACAAAGGATCGATAAAAAAGTAGGGCAGTAGCCCTATCAGCGCCCCAAGCGCTGAACGTCACGGAACGGAGAATATCCATGGCGCGGGTACAAGAGACCCTAAGGCTGCGAATATGAGCTTCACAGGTGAGGCATCGGTCGAATACAAGACCAAGGAAACGGTGCGACTCAACCAGATCCAGGCGCACACATTAAGAAACAAATCTGGGTAGGGGTAAAGCCGTGGATGGCGGCAGAAGTGCACCATCTTAGTCTTGGCCAAAGAAAACGGAAACCTGTTCGCTTCGGCATAGCGAGAGACGCGGTTCAATGCCTGTTGGAGTCGACGCACCAGAGTTGGCATCTGAACCGCGCAAAAAGAGATCAAAAGGTCGTCCATGTAGAGCGTAGCGAGAACATCTTTCGCAGCACCGAGGTGATGCCGTTGATGCTCAGGGCAAAGAGTGTGACACTGAGGACACTTCCCTGCGGGACACCCTCTTCCTGCTCCTTTGGGCCGGAGAGGGCTCGCCCCACTCGTACGCGGATTCGACGATCTCGCAAAAATTCAGATATAAACATTGGGAGACGTCCCCTCGCCCCCATCGTGTGGAGAGTCTCCATGATACCGTATCGCCATGCGATATCATAGGCCTTCTCCAGATCGATAAACACCGTGGCGTAGTGCTGTCTACGAAGAAAAGCCTCGCAGACGGCATTTTCCAGTCAGAGCAGAGCATCCGACGTGGAGTGGAACTTGCGGAAGCCGCACTGTGCACAAGACAGATTGCCTCCGCTGTCCATCAACTTACAGACGCAAGAGGTTAGAGAGATTGGGCGGAAACCGGTCGAGGTAGAGTGATCTCTCCCCGGTTTGCGAGAGGCCAGCAGATTAGCGATTCGCCAGGAGTCTGGTAGAAGACCCTCCACCCAGATCCTGTTGAATAAATCTAACAGAAAGGCCATGCCTCGCTCACCCTGGTGTCGAAGCATGGCGTACGGGACATCGTCCGGAACATGGGCGGTGTCCGCGCACGAAGCGAGAGCGGAGCGCAACTCACTCACAGTAAACTTGTGGTTGAAGTCTCCTCCGCCTCTGGAGGTAAAGTCCAGTCGGCGGCCTTCCACGACATCACGACGTGCATTGAATGCTGGCGGAGCAGCATTCCGGCTAGAAAATGCGGATAAAGCGGTCGCTAAGGATTCTGCCACGGACGCGGGGTCCGAGATTGCGGTCTCATTCTCCTGGAGAACGGGAGGGGGGTCCTGCGAGAACTTGCCGCGAATCCTTTTGACTCGCTTCCACACCTCTGCTAAAAGGGTCTTCCCGTTAAGTGATGACACGTATGCCCGCCAAGAAGAGCGGCGGGCGTGCTTCGAAATATACCGGAACCTAGCCCTAGCCCGACGAAATTCAGCGACAGTGAAATCGTTCGGGCGGCGCGTGTAGCACATGTAGGCATAACGCTTCTGTTTGAGGGCCGTCTCACACTCGGCCGACCACCATGGGAGTGGTCGGCGTGCAAAACGGCCAGACATTCTAGGAATAGTAGTCAGGCCCGCGGCGAGGAAGTTGCCGGAGAAGAACTCAACGGCCTCATCTCCCGATCTAAACTCCTGGACTGAGATAGAGAATTCAGTCATTTCCTGAAATGCAGTTGACCGCGGCCGCGCCAACCACCACCGAGGTGGGCTCTCAGGCGGCAGTCGCACTGAAAATGATATTTGAATGGGAAAGTGATCACTACAATGGAGGTCATCAACCACCCCCCCAATCAAAATCAGGCTGTGCATTCGAAGAGCATAAAGATAGATCAAGGCAAGAAAATGAAGCGATTCTCGGACAGTGATGCGTAAACTCATCCACGTTTAGGACACCTATCTCAAGCTCTTCGATCAGATCGGCAAGGACCTATCTCCTGGGATTTATTGAGTAATCTCGCCAGAGACGATGCCTGCCGTTCAGATCTCCATGCAAGAGAAAGGGCCTCGGCAACCGTGCCACGACGCGGCGGGAGACCTCTGCGTCGAAGTCAGTATACCTCCTATCCAGGTGCAGCTGCACAGCCACTGCCTGAAAGGAGGTATCTAAAGAGAAAGGAGGACCGGAGAGATCATGCCCGCTGTAAACGGCGCATCCCCCAGCCAAGCCATCCCATAGGGTGGGGTCGCAAGACCTTTATACCCCGGGAGGGAGGGCAGGGGGCACGCGCCTAGCATGGTTTCCTGCAAAAAGATAGCTAACGGGGAACGGGACGAGACGAGCCTCCGCAGCTCGTCCCAGTTGGACGGAGTCCACGGCAATTCTATTGAAGGAATATGCCCTCCAGGCCTAGCTCGGAGGAGACGCGGGGGCCCTCCTCAAACATAAGACCCTCACGTAAATGGCCGTACGCTTACCGGAGGCAGAACCCCGGGCGCTGTTGGCCGGACAAAGCGCTGAAGGCAGTGTCGCCTTCGAGAACTTATTGGGGGAGGTTGGGCTCACCATGCGAGTCTTTTCCTCCCTCCGCCTCGAAACCTTAGGCGGGCGTTGCGGCTTAGGAAAGGGGGGCCCTCTTTTCGAGGAACCACCGTCTACGAGCCACTCACTCCACCTCTAGGCGTGGGCGAAGGAGCCAAAGCTCCTTTGTTGCTGTCCTCTTTTCGGGGGACAGCTTTAGGAACCCCGGAAGATGGCCTAGCGACCAACTTCAGGGGTTTTGCCTCCTGTGAGTCTAATGACTCGGTGGATGCGCGTAGCCGTTTCGCCTTACGGGAAACGGTCACGATGGGGGAAGAGGGAGGAGCCCTGGTTTTAGACGGGGCTTGCTGTGAACCCTTTGTGCCCCCAGCTTTACCAGGGAAGCGCCCAGGTGGAGTAGAAGGGCTCTGAATGGGTGCGGAAACAACCGTGCTCGTTAGCCTGGATGGGCAAGGAGCAGAGGGTGCCTTTCTAACTATTGAGGCATATGACATCCCAGGCAGAGCCGAGTGTGCCAGGACCAAGTCCTTAGCCTCGCGGAATGAGTCGATCCTGGGCCTGAACGGCCAGGATTTCTTTCTCAAGGAGAAAAGCACCACATTGCTTCGAAGAAGCGGGGTGCGGCTCTCCGCAATTGACACACTTGGCCACACATGATTTAGACTTATCGTGTGCGGCCTTGGAGCAATTTACACAGACTTCGGCTGACCCCGACTTTGCACATCTACAAGAACGATTCGTATGGCCGAAGCAGGGACAGTAATAGCACCGCCACGGCAGTGGCACGAATGCCTTCATGCGGTAGCGGTACCAACCAGCACGCACCAACTCAGGGAGCTTGTCACAGTCGAACGTGACGAAGAGTGTAGGGGTGGGTCTCGAGGCCCCTCCCTGTTTTCTTATCACACGTTCGACCTTGACCACCCCATGGTCGGCCAGCTCTAAGGTGATGTCCTCTATGGAGTAGTCAACGAGTTCCCTCACATAAACTACTCCTTTCACAAAGTTCATGGTAGAGTGCGGCGTCACACTCACCGGGGAGCCCTGAAGTGTCCGAAGAGCACTTATCTTGGCCGCCTCGGCAGGATTCGCCAGAAAGCTCCCGTCCGAGAAACGGGTCACCTTCGGCTCTCTACCAATTACACTACCTAATCCTCTCCTCTGATGGATCATGTTGCCCTTGGCCAACATGCTGCCATCAGTGGAGCGAATGACGAGGAAGCTTTTGAAGCCAGCGGACTCGAAAACAGTAGTTAACCTCTGAATCAAGGGCCCCGATGTTATCAAGGCTCCGCCCTGCGTACTTTTGGTCTTTGTCATATTCGGGGGCAGAGGGGCCGGATGCGCCGATCTTGGCTTGGTCGCTTGCCAAAGTGGCAGCAGATCCATCCATCCCTGCAGCCCCTGCGGATGGAGAGGAGCCCTGAGTCTTCTTTGTCTTAGTCTTTTTTGGAGAGGAGGGCGGGGAATGAACCCGCTTCTTACCTCCACTGATAGGAGCCCCTAGGCCAGATGGACCGGCCTTAGCCAGGTCCTTCTCCAAAATAGAGAAGGTCCTAGTGGTCGCAGGGGTACCGTCCGGAGGAGATCCATCCCCTCCTTGTACTGCCTCAGAAACCATAGCTGTTTGAGGAGGACCTTGCATAGGGGTGGATTCGGGTTCAATGTTTGGTGCCATGTCTATCACAGGAGGGGCCTCCAGTTGGCCATCCCCGTCCAGGACATCGCAGGTCCCCTTGGCAGTGTCGCCAGTCTCTTGTGGGAAGGCACAGGCCTTGACCCCGGCAAGGTTTAAAATTCTTGCCAGCAGGTCTTTTGAGGGAAGCGACCGAAGGGGCCTGGCTTCCCTCTCCCCCCTAAGGGGGTTTGCCCTACCGAGCCGCTTACACGAAGGGCGGTCGGCAATGGGCTGCCTGCTGGCTTTCTTGTCAGTCCCCTTGGAAAGAAAAGAGGGGACTGCCACTGGAAAAAGGGAGGTGCCCAAAAGCACCTCCACAGAAGGGGGTGAGGGGGAGTCCCCTGCACCTGTAGGCGAAGGAGAGGAGTAAGCCTCCTCTCCGTTTAAAGAAATATGGAGGGTCCCCTGCGCAAGCACTGGGGAAGGGCTCCATTTTTTTGCTGGAGCTGCCCGAGGGCGGCTCCGTCGTTGTTTCAGGGGCAGTTAAAGGGGTTTGGTTTTTTAAAGATTCATCCATGGGCATGGTGACCCTATTTGTGCTACGGGACGCAATAGCTCATCACCTCTCACAGTTGACCGCACTGCAAGAGGTGCTTACAGGCCCGCCAGAGCCAGGTGCCACCATTTGGGACCACCCCTCCCGCCTGGTGGCCTGGCAGTCCATCAGCATGGCGGCTCCACCTTGGACACGGCGTAAAAAAATATAGATTGTGAATAGGAGAGGAAAAGGGATGTGAGGAAGGTATGGGTGGGGATGAAGCAGGTTGTTAAAAACCAACCACCCCAGACCGGAGCTCAGGGGTTAGGGAAGTGTCTCCTCCCCCCTCAGCCCCGATCCGGGACGGTTGGCTGAGAAGGAGGTCAGCATCTACCCTGTGAAATTAGAGGCTGACCAGAGAAACTTGTGGGAGAGGTTGTATGAAAAGCAAGGAAACAAGTGTTTTGAAGGAATGAGAAGAGGCTAAGCTGGGGTCGGACCCCTAAAGCCGGGGCAGGCAACCTTTTCAGAGTGAGGGCCAGATGAGACTTTTGGGAGCAGGCCACGGCCCGGAGTGACAAACAAAGTCCCCAAAGTTACCATATATATATAGTAGTAAAATACATTATACAAGAATTTTATTGAAAAACATATAAATTAGTGAGATGGCTGGTGATGCTTACCATGAAGAAGTCATAAACATATTTTTTTTTAGAATTGCCTCTTCTACAACTTTGGTATCTATGAAATTTTTGTATCTGTGAGGGAAATGCATTTTTGTCTCATTTTCACTGCCAGACGTAAGACTCATTCCCCCCTCCCTCTACTAGCCTACTGAGAGAGAGATGCTGTTGGTTGCAGAAATTATTGGGGGGAGGGGGTTCGTGGGCTGGATTGCCTTTTTTAAAAGAGCCCATCTGGCAAACTGCCTACTTGGGCACAAGTCGCCGTACTCACCACCACAGCTTAGTACTAGGTACTTTAGAAAAACAACAAATATATAAAAAAAAAAAGTCAACAACAGGAAGCAGGTTCGAGCATCTGGGGAGAGACGGCCGGATTGCAATATTAATGCCGAGCAAGGTGGTAGGCCAGACACTAGGCCTTCGCAGGCTGGAGGTTGTCCATCCATGCCCCAAAGACAATGAAAAACCCAACTAGTGTGATGGTTTAGGATTGTTAGTTATTATGGGTGCAGTGACCTAGATTTTTGTCATAAGGACACCAATGAATGATGTATGTTATTTAGCACTATGCTATAGGATAAACTTCTACTACCAATGACAATCCACTCGACAATAACATTCAATCATGATAGTGGGGCATGTCACAAGGCAAAAATTGATACAAAGTGTCTTACTGACAATAAAAATTATATTTTGGCTTGGCCTGGTAATAAATACCACAGATGTCAAGCCAATATAGAATTTATGGCTAATAAAAAAATACAATTGAATGCCAAAGCACTGGCTCAGTTGTAAAATTAGAAGCTATCAAAAAAGTGTGGAGAAGAAAATTCAGAGGAAGTGTGCTAAAACCTTGGTAGATCCAAGCCAAAATATCTAAGAGTCATTTGCAGCAATGAACTGATTAAAAAATACTAATATAGATAAGATCATATATATATATATATATATATATATCTTTTAAGCATACTAACCATTTTTTGTGTGTAAAAAATTACAAATTTCCAAGGTGATCAGGTACTTTTCACATATACCTTACCTACATCTGACCCATTTCTCTTCTTCACTTGTTAAAACACAGGCCTAAACCTCATATTAACAAATACTCACCCTTGCAGCCTTTTCCTTCGCAGCTTTCCTGAACTGAGCGAATGAGTCATTCGCACTCTTGATGGAAGGTGATGGGTTAGCAGGATTACCACTGCTTTGCGCCAGGGAAGACCAAGAGCTAAGATTTTTAGGGGTGACCTTGACTTTATTAAGAGGTACTGAATTTGCCATAGTTATCTTAGGTGTTTCAGGCAAGGTTTGTGGTAATACCTTTTTGGATACATTCATGTAACCCTGCAGGGATACCACATCAACAGAGCCTTGAGAAGGGTGATGGGATTGTGGGTGCAATATGGTGCTCCCAACGGAGGACATGTCTTGCCCTATGCCCTGTAATTGATTTGATCCAAAATTGTATGCTAAACTTGTTTCCAAACCAGCCATTTTCAGATCAGGAAGGCCTCCATCAGTCATATGGGTAGATGGAATGTCATGGTGGGAGGTCATTACGGAATTCTGCGGGTAAGAGATCGAACTCGCAGACAATGAAACACCACTGCCTGATAAAGTTTCAAGGGAAGAATTCATGATACCAATATTGGACAGGATTCCTTGTGGGCCACCGACAGATGAGAGAGGCAAATTGCCCGTCATGGGAGGCATATGACTGAGAGCACCTCCAACGGTGCTTCCTGCATTTCCAGAGCTGTGCGTGCCACCTAAGCTACCTGAATCTGAATTAAACCCATTTGAAATGGTGCTGTGGGGCAGGTTACCAGTGAGGGTGTGTGACATAGGTTGTCGGGGATAAGTGTGGGCAAATTTATTATCCCGCATCATGGCCTGCAGCTCTGAATGTATCATGGAGTCTTCATATTTCATGGTATCTGAAATTAAAAAAAAAAAAATATGCTTCATATTTAATATGACCAAAGTAGAAAATGGACTTGAGAGAAATGTGTAGCAATTATTTATTAATGAACCGCCATTTAGTATTGAACCTAATACCTACCCCGGGATGGTCTGGTACTACCTGTTGAGTTTTGATGATGTAAGTTGGCTGACTCATAAGGACCATTCGTATCACTGACTGGAATGGGGGAAAAGGTGGGTGGTGAGCTTCAGTCAAGTGGAGGAAATCAAAATAAAAAGTTTTACGAATGTGCAAAATAATTTGAATGAGATTACTCACGCATAATATTGGAATTGTGAGGTAGAGGAGGAACACTCTGCTGCTGCGGCGGCTGTAGTGCTGGTTGTTGAAGTTGTTGCTGAGGTTGAGAAGCTGGTTGCGGCAATGGTTGTGGTGTTGGATGTGGCTGCTGAGGCTGCGGTGTTGGCTGAGGTGGCAGCTGTTGATTTGGTTGAGGCTGCTTCTGTTGTGCCGCTGAGTGATGTTGTGTTACAGGATTTGTGGCAACAGTGGTGCTGTGTGGGAGGTAGTTGGATACAGGTTGTTGAAGCGTAGTAGAGGGCAACTGAGGTGCTTGAACCTGGGGATTCAAGCAATCAGCTGCACCTCCATCTAATTTGACTAGTTGGGATGGCTGCTGCAGCTGAGAGGCGATAGTTGACTGCTGAAGTTGGGATTGCTGCACATCCGATGTCTCAGACTTCCCTGGAAGTATCTGTGTTCCAGTTTCAAGTTTAGGAATGGGTGGTTGTGACTGCTGTTGAGGAGTTTGGGGCACAGTTTGCTGTGGGAGCTGTGAAGATGGAACATCCAATTTCGTTTTTGCACTATTATTAATGGTAATGTTACTACTAGTGAGAGAAGCAGCCAGAACATCAGGTTGTTTGTTCCTCCCCTGCAGTTGCAGGGGAGGAACTTTGCAGTTAATTTTCTCAGAATCAGTTTTTGCTTCGGATTGTTTGCTTGCAATTCCAGGATCCTTTGGTGGTTTGGGTTTCTGAAGAAAAATTGATGATCAGAGAATGTTGAAAACTGCAGGGCAATACTATTACAGTTGCCACAAAAAGATTGAGACACAACTAAATTTGCATTATGATCATTGGCATTTTTCATAGTTGGCTGATTGGAGATAGGGAGGGAGGTTTTATACTTATAGATTATGCAGAAACTTTTCTCTAGCAATGGTTTGAACAGACACATTAATGTGGTAAGGGTGGTCAATGAATGATGCTAGTGTCCCACCCAGGTGGATGTGTTCCTATCAAGTCAGCATCAAGGATACTGGCTCACTTGGATTTACTGATTGCCAGTAAGTAGTTGCATATCCTTGTGATAGGTCTGTATGTAAAGGTGGAAAAGGAGAAATAAGTGGCACATTCAACAGACAAGGCCAATGAACTTCAGTGGGGAAAAATGCCAGATAAAAATTGGAACACTGGAGGTTAAGGAATGCCTTCATGGAAGATGTTTCACTACATGCAGAGAATTGCAGAAAGCCCCTAGAGCTAAGTGAAGGTCATGGATCTAGACTGGCTCAGACATAAAGTAAAGCCAAATTTCAGTTTAAACTGTAATCGGTTGGTATAGATATGGAGTATCATGTGAGAGTCAACTGCCCTATGCCATTCTAGGGGAGTGAGACAGCATGAAAGAGTAGACTTTGCATGAGCAGCAGGTCATAGTTAAAGGGAAATAGGGTGAGACATCTAAGGGCTCTGATTTTGACTTAACAAAGGCCTTGCACAAAGCTGAGGAGAAAACCTTCCAATATATAGGTCTAGAAGCATGTAAAGTGTGGACATGACAATATGGAAGACCACACAGAAGTTTGTAAAAGAAGATCTGTAAAGAATCTGAAGATAGAAGAAATGAAAAATGAGGGCAAGAAATATAGCCCAGTGCCTTCTACAAGCACTGGGGGTGGGAGGGAATGCAATCCAGCAGATGTCAGCTGCAGCAAGGTTTCTATGTTAAACCCCAATCCTTGTGGGGACCTGTTGTAAGATGGAAAGTAGATGGAAGAGTGAGTCGAACAGATGTGAAGAGGAGAACTAAGTCATTGATTCTCTTTCACCCCTTTTAAAGCATTGTGAGTCTCCATCCATGAAGATGCGCTAATGTAATGGGCAATCTTTCCCACTATACCGCTCCCCCCTTCATATCAAATGACAAAAGCGGCCCCGGAGGAGGTTAACAAATACAGAGGCTCTCCAAGTCTAGATGAAAACTCATTGGCTTGTATAAGTTAGTGACAGAACAGGGCCCAGGGGTACAATAATACCTGTAAACTGTATGCCTCTAAACTGCACACAGTTGATCACCAGGAGACTCGCTGGGATGGACTGAGCCGAAAGACACAGGCAGAAGAGGAAGCAGCTGGTGAACTAGGGAGTTGATTACAGCCTCAACTATGGAGAAATCATAGACTATGAGCAAGATGGAGAGAAAAAACATTGCAGTCTGGCCTGCATGGAAAAGGGGAAGGGGAAGAGGAGAGAAATAGACAAAGAAAAATGCTTGTGCCCAAATCATCATAGGATACAACTAGAGAGGTCCAGCAGCCTTCATAGACAAAAGAAGTTAGCAAGCATATATACCGAGCATAAAGTGTACTAACAGCTGGAGAGAGGCAGACAGTCACGGCATTTGGGTAAGAGTAAAAAGGCAAGTGGTAGTCATGAATGGCAGCTCCACCATAGCCTGACATGCTGTACATAGGTGGAAGAGAGTAAAAGAACAGTAACTAGGGATCATCTCAGTCACAGAGGATCACTTCCTGAAAAGGACAGACACAAAATGGATGAGATGAGTTTGAAGAAGAGTAATGCTCTCCCAGAATTTCAGTATTTGACTACTTTGGAAGACCCAAAAGAGAGAGGAAGAAGAATTGATGCTAGCAGATTGTTTAGTCAGAAGGGGAGGGATATGTGGCCAGGAAGGGAAAGGGGTTGGAGACTTCGGCTAGTCCCATGGTTGTAAAGCTGTAGGTGTGAAGTTGAGATATTCTGTGGAGGAGGGGGGGTGGATAATAAGGCAGCAACAATAACAAACTTGAGAGATCTCATAAATATGGATGAGGTATGCTCAACATGCCAATCTGTTCATTAGATAGGAAATAAATACATTGTAACCATGCAAAATAAGCAAGTCATGTTTTATTTGCAATATATTTTTAGTTGTTTTTTTTTTTCAGTAAAAGGCTCTCTGTAGTAAGTAAATCCTACAAGGATTGCAGTAGAAAATCTAGTGTGAAGCTAAGAATAACACCTGAACACAGTATTTATCCAAACTGTCAAGGTACATTTCATTCAATATTTACCTATATATAAAAGCAACAAAAATAATTCAATGAACACATAAAAAAAGCAATTTAAAATTTAACATTACCCTTACAATGGAATTTAATAGAAAAAATCTCAATCTTTTTGCTGCATCTGTATAGTGGGAAAGGGAATATTTTACTTACATTATGAGAGACTGTTTTTATTTTCTTCACCTTTGGTCCTGTTGTGGAAAAAGATATGTGTTACAACATATTATGACATTACCATATATCTAAAAAATTAACTATTTTAGTAATTTCTAGGGAGTTAAAAGTTTATCTTTTGTATTAAGAAAAGTTGCTTAAGGGAAACAAATGAATAAAGAAATGGAAGTCATGATAAACATTATCAGTGACAAGGAGAGCAATAAAAAATTTCAGTAAATTTAAAGTATAAAGAGAATATACTAAAATATGAAGAAATTGCATGTCCATGGCAGAAAAAAAAGAACAAATGATAAATATTAAAGATACACACAACCAAACCTCAAGCAGGCTACACAGACACCTAAGAATGGTACACACAAATACTACCAATTCTGCAACCAACTTCCTCATCCAATAAAAAAAAATTACTACCATTTCAAATCTATCATATTAAGTAAGCATTCTGCAATGTCAAATATTAAGAAAAAGTGAGTAGTGAGAACATGAAGAGAAACAATTAAGAATTGAAAATTACTTATCACAATTCAAAAGTGACCACTGGCTAGGGCATAACCCTTAATCCAGTGACTTTGAAGAACTCCACTCACTGGTTACAGTTTTACCAAAGACAAGTATTTTATGTATGTGTAGATTTTGTCTTAAAACACATCAACTTTAAGAAATGTGTACAATGCAAAAACACACCAACTTTCTAAGTTATTTGGATGTAGCTTCCAAGATTATAATGTTCTTGGATAACTAAATAATGAAAAACTTAAATTCCTAAAAACTTTGCTCTAAGCGACTTTTCTCATACACCCTTGGCCAAAAGTACAAAGCACCTATCATAGATTTTTATATTTAACAATTTAATAATTTTTTTTAGAATTTATCATATTTATAATGTGTATTTTGCTAATACAGTGATACCTTGACTTATGAATTTAATTGGTTCCAGGACAAAGTTCATATCACAAAGCAATTTTTCCCATAACAATAGTAATAGGTCTAATCCCTTCCATGGTCCAAGACTTGTTCATATGAGTAATTTTTAGGTTATTATACACAGCAAGTCTTCGCTTAACGATGAGCTTCCGTTCCAACGACCCCGTCGTTGAATGACCCTCTCTCCTTGACCAACAACTTGGCTGACGCAGAGCATCAGGCCTATTAATGAAATCACGTGTTATCTGCAATCTTAGCACTTATTCTTTATTTCAACTAATACTGATTGGACTTATATAATAATTTATACTTGTGTGGAAGACACAAAAACATGTGAGCAAACAAGTCCGACACAGCAAGCTCGGCACTAGAAAGGTTATGCGTGCATCGTAACTTCGAGAGATTTTTGTTAAATGAATATCGGACCAGTCGTGATGGCCGTTGTAACTCTGAGTACGTCGTTAAGTGAGGACTTGCTGTATACAAATTACTGTCCCAAAGTATAAGAACAAACAATGATTAATTAGAATAATATCAGCACTCAATACCTCCCCATGATGCACAACACTGGATAAATGTTCTCTTAAAGTTATCAAACCATCCTCTCGGCTCGCCTTGAATGGTTCCTCTTCTGCCTATGGACCTGATGTTCTCCTCCTCAGATCAGCATACAAAGCAAAGCCTTGGCCTTTTTGCAGATAAAGAGCACAGACACAGTATTACCTGCTAACTGTTTATCAGTGATTCGCACAAGAAGTTTTTCCACATCATCTAGGAGAGGATGCTGTTGCTTCATCACTGCAGTACTCCTTTAGCAGCATTCAAGACCTTGAATTCACCCTTCTTCTTCAGGACAGTACCAATGATTGATAGTGATATGTTGTACATCTTATTGAGGGCAGCCATGTGGACAACTATGGGCTGCATGTCTTCATCAGAGGCAAGGGGAGTTTTTTATGTGAGGGAAGAATGAACTCCACAACTTATGCCACCATGCTGTGAATTTTTAGAGCCATCTATCCAGAAATTGCAACCCACAACACCAGAAAATGGCATTATATTTGAGTAGGACAATGCCCCATACCATAAAACCAACCGCACTAAGAAATGGAGATCAGCCCGATTAAGTGGCTAATATAGAGCCCAAACTTAAATCAAATAGAAGACTTATGAAGTGCTTGGAAAAGCAATATGAAGTATAAGTACAAATAAAACAACTGTATGAAAAATTACAAGCTGATTAGGCAAAGGTAGCATACAAAATTTTAAAAATGGTGAAATCCATGTCACAAAGAATTATGGCAGTAATTAAAGCAAACTAATATATATATATATATATATATATATATATATATATATATATATATATAATGGTAGTCAAATGTTAACAACCACCACAAGGCTTTTGCCATATTTAATTTCTGCCTTTCAAAAACCTTTTAAAGATAAAAATGTTGTTTTTTTTTAGATCATATAACAATACAGTGCTAGAGAAAGAGAAATTTGATGCAAATAAGCAATAAGACAAGAAACTGGAGGGTTTTTTTAAAGGCAAGAGAAAGAGACATTGGAAGAATGTATGGATCAAAGCGAGCAAAGGATGGCACAATGCAGGCAATCCATACTGCAAAGACAGAAATAATGCCAGGGGGAAAAATTTCAATGATCCTGACTGGGACTCAAACCTGGGTCTGACTGGCAATCAGCAGACCTGGATTAAGTCCCAGGCCAGGAGTATTCAAACTCTTTTTCCCCCTGGCACTATTTGTCTTCTCAGTATGGATTACCTTCATTGTGCCATCCTTTGCTCGCTTTGATCCTTCTGTTCTTCCCAAGTTCCTTTCTCTTGCCTTTAAAAAAAACAACAGTTTCTTTTCTCATTGCTTATTTACATCAAATTTCTCTTTCTCTTATATATATATATATATATATATATATATATATATATATATATATATATATATATATATACTGAATTCAATTACCATGTCTACATTATACAAATGAATCCATAGGGTGCTTTATACTATTGGTCAAGGGGATATGGTAGAATACAAAATTCTTAATTTTTCAAAAAAATCAGTTAAAAAATTTGAATATTCATAAAGTGAATAAAATCCTATATTATATGGTAAAATATTTGCTAATTCGATCAGTGAGTCATAAGTAGTTTTCATTTGTGTGAAATATATTTATTAGCTGAACAATTAAGTAATTTCAATTAATAGTATATGCACCATTTTTGTTAATCGCCTCGCCATTTAGCAAGTAGCTTGTTGATATCTCCAAGGTAAAATTCAGCCAGTTTTGAGTTAAAAATGTTATCCATGAATATTTTTACTTGGTCTTCTTCAATTTTGTATTTTTTTTTAACTATTCAGAGCATTTATTAGTGGGGTTTTTTTTTTTTTTATTTAAGGGGCTATCTGGCGACTGCCGACTTAGGCATAAGTCGCCGTAAACAAACAGCCTAGTTCTAGGCTACTTTAAAAAATTGAACAGGAAACAACAATAAAAAGAAATAACAATAACAATAACAAAGCAATAACAAAAACAACAACAATTAAACCTGGTTAAATGAAAGGGAGAAGGCCGGCCTCCCCCAAAAAGTCAATAAGTCCACCAGTGAAAGTGCACGCACTCGTCCCGAGTACAAGGGACAGGCGGTAGCGACCACGCCCATCCCGGTACCGGGACAGGTGTCGTGCGCGAAGATCACCCAGACTGGGACATTCGACAAGAATGTGCCGAACAGTCTGGGGGACGACGCAGTCGTTGCAATAGGGCGCAGGCGAGCGCTCCATCAGATAGCGATGCGTCACACGAGTGTGCCCGATTCGGAGACGACAGAAAGCGACCGGAAGCCGCCGCGGCATTGGGGGATAGGTCCATGGGAACAGTCGCGGCGCAATGGCACGCAACTTCAAGTTCCCTTCGACCGTCTCCCATCTTCTTTGCCAAGCAGTCCGAAGAGCTGCCCGTATTCCTGCCATGTAGTCGGTGTGAGGAAGAGCGAAACGCTGGTCCGGTCGCAGAGTCCTCGCGGACTCTTTGGCGCCCTCATTCCCCGCAATTCCTACATGTCCAGGAACCCAGCAGAAGATAATCTCGACATCTGCCCAGCTCGCCAAAACCGTGGCGTCACGGATTTCGCGAACCAGGGGATGCGGAGATTCCAATGCCCCGAGAGCACTCAGGGCGCTTTGTGAGTCGCTATAGATCACAATCCGGTCTCCGAACCGGGCACGTCGCGTAATCTCCCGTACCGAGTGGTGTATTGCCACCAGCTCGGCCGTGAAGACAGACGCAGCGCCTGGTAGAGCCCCGCTGACTTCAAACAGAGGGGATACGGCGTGGAAGCCGCCTCCCTCTTGGGACTTGGAGCCATCCGTATACACTGGCCCGGCGCTGTACAAGCTTTGGGAGCAGAGGCGTGGCGACAAATAGCCAAATGTGGTACCCTCCAGGGTGGCGTCCTGGGCAGAACCAGGGGCGCCACCGGCCCGAGAGCTATATCTAGCTCTCGAAGGAGTTTCCTGGCCCTAAACCCAAAGGGCTTAGTGTATGACTGGCGTCTCTCGGCGGCATAGGTACCATCGAGATCAGCTGCGGATGCAGTGAGAGCTGTTGGCGACTGAGGGAGGCGCCAGGCTCGCGCGTATAGGCGAGTGATGCACTGCACGCGGCGCAGAGCGAGTGGCATCTCCCCAGCATCGACCAACAGGCTCTCAATGGGGGAAGTGCGGAAGGCACCGGTCGCAAGGCGAAGGCCGGTGTGTTGGATCGAATCCACCTTCAGCAATAAACGCTCGGCTGCGGATGCATAAAACTCGCATCCGTAGTCGAGCTTCGAACGAACAAAGGATCGATAAAAAAGTAAGGCAGTAGCCCTATCAGCGCCCCAAGCGCTGAACGTCACGGAACGGAGAATGTCCATGGCGCGGGTACAAGAGACCCTAAGGCTGTGAATATGAGCCTCTCAGGTGAGGCGTCGGTCGAATACAAGACCAAGGAAACTGTGCGACTCAACCACATCCAGGCGCACCCCATTAAGAAACAAATTTGGGTCGGGGTGAAGCCGTGGATGGCGGCAGAAGTGCACTACCTTAGTCTTGGCCAAAGAAAACCGAAACCTGTGCGCTTCGGCATGGCGAGAGACGCAGTTCAATGCTTGTTGGAGTCGACGCTCCAGAGTTGGCATCTGGGCCGCGCTAAAAGAGATCCAAAGGTCGTCCACGTAGAGCATTTATTAGTGAATTGAGGTGCAGCCTGTGAGTGTGTAAAATTGGGAGAAGACAGAAAGTGACCTGAAGACATTGCAGCATTTCCACATTATAGAGGCATGTGGATACAAGACAGGCAGGATTCCTTGGAATAGAGGAAAGATGGGGTGTAGTGATTAGCTATGTATGTGATAACATGTGTAAGATTTATCTACACTGAGATAAGCACAGTGTGTCCCCAAATGGTAGCCAGACTTCTACATACACTGATGCTTGTATCTGCTCTCATTGGGATTGAAACTGACATCTTGAGTTTAGAAGATGGGCGCTGTATCCACAGACTAGTGAGAGGTCCTTAACTAAAAGCCAGCAGAGCTCTCAGTGTACTATACCATAAGTGGATATTTCTCAAAATATCAATCTTAATACAACACAAAATTGTTATCACAAAATTCACAAATGTGGAAATTTGATCATCTTTCTTTTTATTGTGTCCTTCCTTGCATTTGAAAATCAATGTAGACTTCAGGAATTTGATGGGGGTTATTGAGGGAGAAAGAGTGGTACGACACATTAGAATCCTTGCAGAGGGAATGAGTCCCTGTAAATCTAACTATTTTTTCAACCTCAATCACCCCATCCAATTCAATTTACTTTGATTTTCAAATGCAAGGACAATAAAAACAATGATCAAATGAATTAATCTGTAAAATTCCAATTTTAATAACAAGGAACCTTTGGGCCCAACCAATTCCACATAAAACTAGACTTCAGAGCAAAGCATGATTAACAAAAATTCTTCATTGCAGCAGATCTTTTTTTATTACTCATTTGTTCTCAGAAATTTGTTGAGAAGCAACTTCCTATTTCCTTGCCTCCTTTACATTACACTCCCATCAAACCATTTCTTTAAATATAGAATAAATTAAAATAATTTTGACACCTTCCTCAATCGACCCATCACCGTTTCACCCTACTATCCACTTTACAGTAGAATGGAAATCAGAAAATGTACCCCTATTCCTTTATATGAATGAGTTGGGGTATTTTTAGCCTATCTTCCCAAGGCCAGACCTTCACCATCTATCGGAAACCTACACACCCTGAATTATACCACCATTTCTTCTCATGCCATGACTTGTCCAACAAACAAGTTCTCCAGTTACTTCTTTTTTACTCCAAGCATATTGAATTATGAGATCATACTCTCCTTCAGGATGAATTGAATCACCTAACCTATATGTTCATACTTTATTTTCTCAGGATAATAGAAACCTGCCATTTGAAAGCATGGTCAACTTTCTTTTCCCTGACTAAGAAACATCCAAAGACCCACAACCAGAAATATATTTCCATACCTTTTTCTTCAAAATTAAAAAAAAATTGTAGAACTCTCCCAAATTGCATTCTTTCCTCCTTTCACCAGTGAATGATTTCTTGGTCATAAACCCCACCCTTTAACCCAAACCAACATAATCCAATGGGGTCATTGCCCAGACATTTATGCCAGTGAAACTACCCATTCCCCGCCATGACGTATTTCTGAACACTGCAATGACCTTTGCCAATAAAATCTTTTTCATGCATTGCAAATGCAAATCGACCATCAAACAAAAAATGGTTGAATAGACATTCATCCAGGAAATCCCCAACTTCAACCAGAGAGAAACCTCTGCTCCAGTCGCTTCATCCAAAACCTCTTTGCTCAGAAAATAAGCCACAAATTAAACTTTTCTGACCCACCAGATTAACACTGCCCATCTCCTCCCCTATTTATTCCCTGGCCACCTTTACCTCAAGGCACCATACATCCAGCAACATTTTTCTAAGTCAATGAAAGCCCTTTTTGTATCTGTCCTTTCTTATATTTACAACTGACCCTATATAAAGTCACCCCTTGGCCTTTGTTATCATTATTTTTGGATTGAAGATGAAAGCCATTCATTCACCTCTGAAACTAGTATCCAAAATAAGCCTTTTCGATTGAACTGTTTTTGAGGGGGGGGGGGTCACTTTACATCAACTAATCTCAGGAAGTCAAGGTAACCCCCATCTATCTTGGTACCCTTGTTATACCAATTTGATTTTGCAAATATTTCAAGATAAACTGAACTAATATAAGAAGATGGTATTTCCCTGTGTACCTCTCATCTGTGTAGTTAGAAGAATTCTGAGTGTACGATCATATGAAGCCTTTAATTTTGGTATGTGTACTATGATATTGATAGAGAGTAGATTAATGGTATGGTTCTTTATAGTCGATAATCTATAAACAAAAGCAAAGATATACAGGTGCACCGGGAAGAGCCTTTTTCCTTCCAGAACCTACACAAGCATCCAACAAATGCAATACCCCAGGTGCTGTGGAAGCTTTGGGAGTAGAGGTGTGGAAACAAATGTTCTACAATTGTTTTGGGGGCAGAACCATCAAGGCAACTAGTCTGTGAGTTTCTTGGTCCCTAGCCCCAAATATTTATGACTTTACTGATGTTTGAAATGCTTATTTAAAATAATAATAAAGGGGTAGGGGGTACTCAACTGGCAACTGCCACAAGGGCATAGTCACCAAAAATCAAACAGACTAAAGTTAGGCTAAAGAAAAAGAGGAAAAAGCATGTGCTCTGGTATCAGAAGGAGGTCAGATTCACCCTGGCACTTGAGCATCTACCCAACACACAGAAAAAGAAAGAAAAGGTTATATTGGGTGATTTGGAAGTTCTAAGCAATTTTGACAGTTGTGTCTTTAAACTTCATATTACAGTGGTAATGTTGGTATGACTGAAATGTTAGCATCACTTGCAGCAAGGTAACCTATAGCTGTCTGACATAAAAAATCAGTTATATCTCCCAATTTTGTTGCCACTTTATCAAGGTTAAACATGGATAGCCAGAAGTTGCATTTTTGGCAGATGCTTTTCTTCTTTTTTTTAAAAAGGTGAAAACATGGCAGAAACATGTAAAACCATTTATAATGTTTATGGTGAAGGTGCTGTAGGTAAATCGATGGTTCAGATATGGTTTGCAAAATTCAAATGTGAAGATCCAAGTCACGCTAGAAGACCTTCGGAGTTGGATGACAATCTTTTGAAGGTAAAGATTAAGAAGTTCCAGAAAGTACTGTCCATGAACACTTAGTGAAACTTGGGTACTTTCCTGCTAAAAGAAAAACTACATGGATTGATATTCAATCTGCAGCATGCTCTTAAAATGCAATGAAATGACCTTTTATGAAGCAAATGGTGACAGGATGAAAAATGGATGGTTTACAATAATATACAAGGCGCAGTGGGTAATGTCATTGCTAGTAACTCTGAATTCTGCAATGTGTCTTGTCTGGTGTCAGTTCTCTCTTCTTCCTATCATAGTAAACTCAGTTGTGCATCATCTGTGAAGGAAGTAATTCCATAGCTGAATTCAATTCTCCAAAAATTTAGAAAAGGCAAGCTAAGCTGCTTTGTATTCATGCTGGGAGGTCCAATGGACCTCCAATGGATCAAGAAAGAGTTAGATGAATCAGTCTATGATCACAATGGCACAATGACTCAGAAACCTAGCCTATGTGTTCTGATATGAAAAGAACCCCCAAATGTAAACATTGACAATGTTCCATGGGAAGTGAATGAGGTCCATAAACAGGGAAAAGGAAGTGTCAAGTCTCTCATAGGGCAGTTAGTACATGAGGAGATGTGCTACTACTCATAGCAGATGAGAAAAGGACAGCTTCTGTCACAGAAGATGAAGGACAAAGGAAAGGAATGTGCTGCAAAGCTTGTGAACAAACCAATGCATCTCTTTAAGGCAGGTATGCTTTGGTTCTTTTCAAATGAGAATTTCTGCCAGGAACAGGTGTGAACTTGCAAAACAACCAGTGACTTGCTGCGTCTCCCAAAGATATATCGACAGTCATAAAGAACAAGTGCCCTGTTTATCTTCCTACAGGGCTACATCAAGTGTCTGGAGGAGTTAGTGATTCCAGGAGATGGCTAGTGAAAGGCTGCATGTGTGGCAGCAGGACTCTGCACCATGCCAAAGAAAGCAGGAGGAGTCAGCCTTTGTTGCCATACAATTTCTTTGACTACATCACTCGGAACATCTGGCCTCCCAACTCCCAAGACTGCAACCTTCTGGACTATTATGTGTGGGGCGTGGTTGACAGAGAGACCAACAAGTCCCAGTGCACCACCAAGGTGGAGCATAGGCCCAAGATCAATAGTTTTCATAAAATTAAATAAGGACACCATCGAATAGGCCTACAGTAAATTCTGCCACCACC
This sequence comes from Ceratothoa steindachneri, assembly GCA_963969495.1. NCBI lineage: Eukaryota > Metazoa > Arthropoda > Malacostraca > Isopoda > Cymothoidae > Ceratothoa > Ceratothoa steindachneri. Next base: position 88,685,726 of record OZ018322.1, read on the forward strand.
TGGAAGTTGCGGTTGAAGCTGACAGCAATTTCATTGAATAAAGTAAAAAGTACAGTCCTTAAAGTCTTTAATTATTATGCTATTTTCTTTTATATTGAAGTGGGGCAAAAAGTACCATCCCAACATTGCAGCATGACTCATTTGTTTAGGTCCCTCCAAAATTCCTTGAGCAGAAAATAATTTATTGATTTAGATGCAATTATGAAGCTGCCAAATGTGTCTGATACTGATGTTGATACTGTGAAGGGCATGAATGAGGTTATAACTCATTCATGACGTGATATAGACAGGTAAGAATAATGGATAGAAATAGATGAAGAAAATATATATTTGGCATGGTGTGAAAAGGGTTATGTGAATGAGTGTGTTTGAGATAGAAAGGGTTGACTGAGAAGTAGAAGATATGCATGATGTGCACAGAGGTTTTTTCTACCCGCAGATGAACCCTAATTGGATGAGATGGTAGAGTACATAACACCCTATCACTATGAAGAGCCTTCAGCATGGATAAAGTGATGGGTGCAACACTCTAATATTAAACACCCCCCCCCCCTATTCTCACTCCAAACGCTACTACTTTTCTGCATTTACTTATAGCCTCCTCCTTAAAAATACTGCCAAACATCTCAATCAATATTTTTAAATTTCTCACTTCTCAGATACTAACACTCATTCATTACCAACATTAAATCTATCAACACTCGCAGAACAAATTTCTCTGTTTCAATAGGGCCGATCAGAGGTAAAGATGGTGTTATGGCAGACATCCCAGAACAATTTGCTAAAATATTAAATGAGCACTTCTCGAGCATTTTTACTATTGAAGACGTGACGCAATTAGAAACACTAGGCAAGGACATAAATTTTGAAAGACAAAATACCCTATCCAACATAAATATAAATGAAGGGGAGATTCTCATATATTAATAAAATGAAAAAGTCGAAGTCACCCAGGCCCGATGGGGTGTACCCAACACATCTTAAAGAACTAAAAAAAAAATGAATTAGCAAGACCGCTCTGCACAATTTTCAATTGATCAATAGAGGAAGGCCTAGTTCCAATAGAGTTCAAGCGTGCTAATGTTACGCCGATATTCAATAAAGGGGATAAAACTGAGCCTACTAATTTCCGTCCCATCAGTCTAACTTCCGTAATTGGAAAACTCTAGAATTGATAATTAGAGATAGGTTAGTGAGCCATTGTGAAGCAAATAATTTAATTGCAGACTCCCAGCATGGATTTAGACGGGGGCGCTCGTGCCAAACCAATTTACTCAAATTTTTTCATAACATGATTTGCATCTATAATGAAACTAAAGCGGTGGATATAATTTACCTTGACTTTAAAAAGGCCTTTGATGAAAATTAGAGCAATTGGAGTGAGGGGTAACATACTTAAATGGATTAGAAACTGGCTATCAAATCGTTCACAGCGGGTTGTTATAAATAGGGAGTGTTCAGACTGGGCCCCAGTCACCAGCGGGGTACCACAGGGGTCAGTCCAGGGCCCATTATTATTTATTGTTTACATTAATGACTTGGATAATGGAGTGTTTAGTAGGATCTCTAAATTTGCAGATGACACAAAGCTAGGAAGCCGTGCCCTTGCGAGACCCGATGTAGAGCAAATGCAAAGGGACCTTAATAAAATTGTGGAATGGGCGGATAAATGGCAAATGGGCTTCAACATAGGTAAATGCAAGGTCATGCATTTAGGATGTGAGAACTTAAAAGTAGAATACCATATGAAAGACCAAATTCTTGAATCCGTTAACTTAGAAAAAGACCTGGGGATTTTAATCTCGGAGGACCTTAAAGTATCAAAGCAATGCGCAGAAGCTTGCAAAAAAGCAAACCGAATGCTAGGATATATTAGTAGGAATTTTACTTTCAAATCAAAAGATATAATCATGCCACTATACAAATCGCTTGTGCGCCCAAACCTCGGATACACAGTCCAATTTTGGTGTCCCTCCCTAAATAAGGATATAGCACAGTTAGAAAGAGTGCAACATCGGGCTACGAAACTAATTCCTGAAATCCGAAACAAACCATACGAACATAGACTACGCTCATTAAACCTACTATCACTTGAAAGTAGACGATTACGTGGACAATTGATAGAATTATTCAAAATCCTTAAAAGGATTTACTAATATTGATTACAGAATATTGTTTGAGATGGACGAAAGGGCTAACACACGCCAAAATGGTTTAAAATTAGTGAACAAGAGATTTAACTCTACTATAGCCCAAAATTACTTCACGTTTAAAATCACGCAAACGTGGAATAACCTTCCCAACCGTATAAGTATATTATTTTCATCACTAGCAGGCGAAGCCTGCGGGAGAAGAGAGTACTGTCCTATCAAACCCACCCTCCCCCCTGGTTCGAAGAAGCGTGTTAGTGTATTTGAGGGATAGCTGAACCTGCATGTCAAGAGTGCACATGTAGATAATTATGTACCGTAGAGTTGAAATAGTTAAAAAAAATATATATATAACAAAAAAAGAGCATGATACACTAACGTTAGAATGTGTAAGCGGACTGGCCTTGAGCGGACCTTAGGGTCTTTGCTGGTTCTTATTTCTGTAGTTCTCACAGTACTCCAAGAAAAATATTAAACAGCCATGATCACAAACTTGCTTTAATGTCAACACACAGAACCCATTACCCCTACCATTTATATCAAACCACTTAATCCCGCCATATTTCCCATGAAAGTATGCATTAATTCAAATATACTCTCCACACCATTCAACACTACTACTCCATATATTCTTAAAACCTGGCATAATGCTTCCTTATCTAGACATAACCATCAACTTTTATTTTCCGGATGTGCGAACCGAGTATAAACTTTACCTCTCTCCATCTCTTCACCTGTATCAGTGCAAATGCTCAATTCGCACACACCATACCCAGAGGTATTCTATATATCTTACATACAACAGTCAAGACTTATCTCCCTGTAGTTTGAAGATTGCCATTTCTTACCTTTAGCCTTAATGATCAATACTATCATGTGTCCTTCTACTCCAACACACATCCACTTTCAAATGTCTTACAACACAACCACCAGACCCATTCCATAGCATAAAATCATGACTTTTTAGCATTTCAGTGACTGTCATTCAGCTACATTTGCATTTTCCCCAATCTCTCACAGCCCTAACAACCACTTGCGAGTTTATTGCTTCCATACTCTGATACACCACAAAGCAATCAAGCATGTTTAAATTCACTTCTAACATATCCAAATTATACAACTCATCAAGTTGTCTCACATTGTACTTTTAACCTCATTACTTAAAAAGTACCTTTCCATTCTTGTCCTTTATATTCACACCACCATTCCTCACCTTTCTTACTTCCCTCCTCAATAACTTTTTGTTCCTATTCAGAACTTCTTCCATCTTCCTTCCAAATGCTTCATTTGCCCTTTTTTACTTTGGTTGAGCACTCATTTCGCTTCTCTTTTCACCTCCTCATACATGTTCATTAGAACTTCTTGAAATTATCTGTATTTTTAAACATTTCTAAGTACATCTTCATTCCACCACTCAGCTTTCTCTTTTACTTCTAGCACACCCATATACAGCCGCTGTACAACTATCCCTTGTTCCTTAAATACCAGGCTGAGATCAATCATACTCTTCTTACATTCTCTCTTTCCTTTGTCTAACCCATGTATATTTATGTACATCTTTATGCTAAAAGAAGGCTAACTAAGTGGAAATGCTGCTTCCAATACAGTTAAATTATGAAATTATAGGTCCTCATTGATAAATAAAAGGCTTCTAAAACATTGCAGATCAGTGGTGAAATCGATAGCAAATTCGTATTTTATGTTGGTTGTCACACACCTTTCAGCAATCTTTCTCCAGATTTACCAAGAGCTCCAGTTTTCCCTTCTATCCCCCCCCTCATCTATTCATCTCATACAACCATCAATTGATACCCATTATGAATTCCATCCACCATTTTCCACAGTCCCTGTCTTTCTCTTATTACAAGATCCATACACAATTTTACCAACCCTTGAAACATGTTCCTCACCACCTTCTTTATCCTTACTATAATTCACTTTCATGTTTAGCTCATATATTAAAAGTATCTGCAACCTCCTGGTCTTCCCACCATCACCCATACCCACTCAGTTCTTACATTGATGCTGTGAGGAGAAACTACAACTGTTCTTGCTAACCTAGTATGTAGATAAGGCCTTGAATTTTCATGCTTAGCTACCAGGCAAGTGGATACAAAATATACTGCAGTCTGAAACCTACAGGTAAGACAACACTACATATCATCGCAGACATAGCCAATTGCAACATGTCTCTTTGAACACACATCACTCATACACCCTGAAACCGCCCAAAGGGCTTTCCATATCGACACTCAACTACTGAAGATTGGGTAGCCCTCCCTGCAAACTCAGAGTTCTTTCCACAATGATTGGTGGGGAGATACAGTAACACAACTTGTTCTGCACTTTAGTCTACAAGGACTAGCCCCCAGTCCTCCTGTGATTATCAATCTGATCTATATGTAAATTTTATTATCCAGGTGTGTGGGGGGAGGGGAGCTTCAGCCATGACTGAAAAGGGGCAGGTGGGCAATCAATTAAAGGGGAACTACAAAGTCTCTGGAAGAAGGTCGAGAAATAGGAATGAAAGCAAAGGTATTTTATAAGATGGAGTGGATAAATTTGAATAGCAACTACCATTCATATTCTTCTACTGTAGGCAAGACAACATAAAAACATCATTCACCACACCTGCACAAAAGAGTGGAGTGACAATACATTAATGTGTGATAGAGAATCTACCAATCATACCCCATTGAGCATATTTAAAATCAAATGGTACATCATTTAGGCAACCAAATCTGGAGCATATTCACTTGTCATTGCAAAAGAATGATTCTGAATTATTCAATACAAAGAACAATAACACTTACCAAGTGATGTGAAATAAGTGGTGGAAGGTTGTTGATTTGCAGCCGATGGTGGAGAATAAAACTAGAAAACACCCCAGTGACAACCCTCAGCATGATTTCAAGGTGATAGCCAAATGACTTGATTCTGATACAACCCAGAGTGCAAGTGTGTCCAAAAAATTCAGAATACAATCAGGAGATAAACAGATAATTTAGGTAAAGGTACAAATCAAAACACGTGTAAAAATGACTTTATTAATGATAATTTACAAGACAAATTCTGAAAAAAAATATTGGAATATATATATATAACATATATATATATATATATTGAGTTAAATTTTCTAAAAATGCCATCATTTGATAGTTAGCTTGTTTTGTAAACAGTAACTATTTACAAGTGATGATGATGTAATTATTATCATTATTATTAATATTATTAGCAAACTACTATCAATTCTTCAAACCTCAATTATGCGAAAAAAATAAATAAAAGTAAATTATTAGACTTGCATCAAATTTTCCTTATTGCTTCACAACGACTATAAAACAAATGCTCTATAGAGGTTCCAGAGAGGAATGACAGATCTTGCTAAAAGAGAGGGGTATGATAGAGGGTATGGCTACCAAAAGGGCTCACAAATGCTGAGGACACCTCACAAAGGTAA